>VXBL01003756.1:239388-260331 GCA_013400195.1 Aramus guarauna | reverse complement strand
TTTTTTTTTTTCCTTCTTTTTTTTTTTCCTTCTTTTTTTTTTTCCTTCTTTTAGCCTAGTCCCCAGTGTCAACTTTGCAGCTCCTTCCTGGGTGATTTCTTTGGGGAACTTCCAGCCAGGAGAAACTGGGTGCTAAAGGGCTTTTCTTGTAGAGGGAAGGGAACTGAAGTCGTAAGTAAGCTTTTTGGAGATTTGCACATACCACACTACAGAGATCCTGATAGTATCTGTGGTGAAACAGTTGACTGCAAGCAAGAAATGTTGTGTAGTGAGTAGAAACAAAATGTTTATATTCAGAGGCTAGAATTGAAGGTAGCAGTTCCCATCTGAGAGCTCAAGAGAAGGAGGTACCATCTGCGACTGGAGTGTGAGGCAACAGTTTGAAAACATGATTCATACGCTTCTTCCTCTTTGCATTCTTGAGAAAGCAGTTGTCTAACTGAATATCTTACTAAAGATGTGTATGAATAAATATTGAACATATGGTTTCCTCTACTAGTTTACTAATGAAGTTGGATTATTGATTGTGTGTAATGCTTTCTAACTGAGGTCACCAGCCATAAAGAGTGAGGTTGTAGCTCATTTAAAACTAATGAAGTCTATTTTGCTTTCCCTTCCTTTTACCAGCAGAGGTGTGTCACCACTTCTTGCAGCATCGCTGATCCATGCTGCAGTTGATGAACTTCTCCAAACAGACTTGACTGAATTTAAGCAGCAAAATGTGGAAACAGAGGGAGAAGATGAGGAAAGGTTCACCTGTAAGTATACTTTTTTTCCTTCTGTGGTTTTCCCAGAGGCTGTCTGTTGGAAGACTTCAGTGTTTTGAAATGTTTCCCAGAGTATTTGGTTAGGCTGTCTGGCAAGCAGCAATGAACAGAGCTTTATTTGCTCCTACTGGGTATCTATGGGATGAAAGGTAACCATGCTGGTTTTGTGGGCAAGATGCAAACGTGGTGTCTGGAGCCCTGGACTGATCATGTAGGCTTTCTGAAAAGGGAAAAGAGCTTCTCTTCCCCAGAATTATTGATGACTGTTAACTGTGCTTCCTGAACTGAACTAGTTAAGAACTTTTCCTCATTGAAGAGCTTCATTTAAATTGAGCTCATATCTTAAGTTGGTAACTTCTTGTATTTTTGAAGTCTCCTTTTCTCTTTGGTAGCTTGACCTTAGCTAATTACTCCTGTATTTTGACATTGGTATCATCACAATTGCTGTTGTGCAGCCATGCTGACACCTTAAATTCATCCATATAATCCATCTTGCTTTTGTCTGTTCTTGGGACCAGATTTTGGGTCCTCCACAACCTGAACATCTTGAAACTCCAGATCTTTCTCTTGGCAAGTTTCTCAATAATCTGTCTTTATTGATTACTACTTCTCTCCACACCCTCTCCCATAAAGATGGGATGCTGAGGGATGAAGAACCTGATGCGTGTGTCTTCTGCCCAATGCCTGCATTTTCTCCTATGTGAGTGAACTGAAGAGACAACAGACCTTGGTGACTGAGTACCGGGTTTGAGCCTTGTGTAGCAGATGGTCCTATTGCATTTACACACTGAAATGTTTAACATTAGGCTTCACCAAACCTTCAATTCCAATGCCAAGAATTTAAATGGAGCAGGGTGCAGGCAGAGTCAAAGATAAAAATGGAGAAGAGAGATGTCTTAGGAAAACCAGTCTATCCTGTAAGGGGAAATAGTCACCCTTCCATTTCCCTAGGATGACTTCAAAGGTGGTTCAGCATGCCCCAGAGGATGCATCTCCAAACAGAGCTCTGGTAATAGCCAGGATATGACACTTTTCCTGAAGGCCGTGTCAGTATTTACCTACAAGTCTGAGATGGCAGGAGGGGGAACATATTCCACAAGTCTTGCTGCACCTTGAATCTTTCAGCCCTTGCCTTAATGTTTGTAGCCTTCGTGTCTGGAGAGATTCAGCAAGTTTCCAGCACTTTGCATGGGAAGAGTTGGCTTCATATCAGCTTGGCTGGGGTCTAAACAACATGCCCTGGCTCTCCTCCACCGGCGGAGGGAGAAATGATTCGGCAGTTGGGACATCAGCAAACTGCCTGCAAGGCGAGAGCGAGCTACGGCCGGGCCGGGGCCGGGGGCGGATCACGCCCTCTGCCGTCCTTCGGCGGAGCTGCGGCCTGGCTGGGCTCGGCCTGGCCGGGCTCGGTTCCGCTGGGCTGCGCTGGAGCCTCCTAGCACCTGCGTATAGAAGCAGCACGCGAGTACATTCCGCAGGCCTTAGAGATTCTCGCGGGTGCCTGTTCAGTCTCCCCAGAGTGCCTGGCTTCCTCATTGCGTGTTCTATTGTGTCTATCGGTCTGTAAGCGATCACACGTCTCCACTGCAACTAACCGAACCTGGAGCAGGATGCTGCCCTAGAGTAGGAGCTGGCAAAAGCAGCTGTGTGACTAGATCACTGTAATTGTAAGCAATTAAAGAGGTACAGGCAGCAGAGCTAGAGCATGGCTTTGTGCAGTGGAAACTGAAGGGAGATCAAGGCACTGATCTTCTGTAACTGGAAACTATATTATCATAGACTCATTTAAGTTGGAAAGGACCTTTAAGATCATTGAGTTCAATCGTAAACCTAACACTGCCAAAATATATGTTTGTTACGTTTGCAGCAATGACCGTAAGGCATATGATAAGATACGTCACTGTCAAAAGTGACATAAAAGCATGTCCTTATTGTCTCCTTTACATCAGAGAGTATTGCATCTTACTGCCTTGTGACTTTGTGCTCCAGTAGTGTATCTTTATTTGGTATCGCTCAACCTTTATAGGAAAATAAGGAACAGCATATTGTAACCCACATATGATAATTATGTAGGTTTTCAGCACAAATATTTCACAAAGCAGCTGGAAACTGGTCATCAGTAGTCATCAGAGCATCTTGCAGTCACTCTCATGAAGGAGTCTTCATTGACTCCCCTGTAATTATCTTTGAGGTAAACTGTAGCAGTACTATAAGATGTGCTATGTATGCATGAGCCTAAGATTATAATTTCTAGTTCTGGGTCTTGTGAAAATCTTGGGCCCACAGACCTTCAGTTAGTGAAGCTCATCTGAACGGCTAAGAAATTATGCTTAGAATTGGTGAGTAATGAAGAACTTGATAGAACAGGGACATTTTCTTGCTCACAAGCATCTAATGTCCTTGGAATTCTGTATGGTTGCATTATACTAGTGATACTTGCGCAATAATTCATGCTGCTGTTTTACTCTAAAGGCCATAAAGATGTAGGATTGGAGTCTACTTTTAAGATAGTGCAGGCAAAGTCAGAAAATCTTTGGATGAGTTCCATCTTGAACTAATTCAGGTACTCTCTCATTCCTTCTTGTTGACAAATGCCCCAGAACCCTCCCTGTTCTGATGGTTGAAACCTTTAATTTCCATCTTATATATTCCTGTTTTCTTTGTTTGTTCTTGTGTCACCATTGTCATTTAGATCAAATTGCTATTCACCATTCCCCTATCAAACATTATGGAAATCTGCTTACTATTCAGGTACTTTCATTGCCTTATCTCAGCAAGGAATAGCTGCTCTGAAGGCATTAATTTCTCTGCATGCTTGGACTGTATGTTTTTTTCCCTATCTTGTAATTGTTACTACATCACTTTAACTGTGCAGCTAGGAAGAAAGATGTTCCTTGTGCTACAGCACAGTATGGACTCTCTGCATTGCAGTAATAACTCTCTGACAAAAAAGCATTCTTGGAATGAGAGAGAAGTGATTATATAAAAGCAAGATATGTATGTGTGCCTATATGAGTACTGCTGTTTGACGTACTATACGGCAAAAGAATTTCTAGTGTTAAAGTACTAAATTCTATGTCAGATTTCACAAGCTTAATATTTAAACAGCAATGTGTGTCCAAGTCTTCTGGTCAGTATTAGTCAAGACATTTACAAATACATAAACTAATAGATGTAGACAAGGCTGTCTAAGATGCTGTCCTATTTAATTATATTTGTGTATGGGATGACTTAATGTTTAAAGGTTTTAATATCTTTCCCATTCACACCTGCATATTAAGCAAACCAAACGTAGTTTTGGTTAATATGTAGTGACTGCTAATCAAAGATCTGTGTTTAAATATAAGCTTTCAATTCTCCAGGCCCAGAGATGCATCTGAAGCTGGCCATCCAGTGTTGCTGAGAAAAACAAATGCTTGAGAACCAGGAGTTATAAAAAGGAATTCTGAGAAGGCTTTAATGCTAGCAGAGTTAGCAGGAGTCAGGATGAAATAGAAAAGATGTTCCACACACTGCAGTCTTTAGGAAGCACATTAGTGACCAGCAGGTTATTTTTGCTCTATAGATGATCTTTTCAATGCTTTTTGAAGTTAGTTGATTTGGCATTGAAGCAAGGTTCTTACTCAAATAACAAAACTTTAAATTATTACCCATTCGGAGAGAGACTGCATTGCAAAGCTAGACACAATGCCAAACACCAAACCATTCGGTCTGATGAACAATAAGTTTGGATTAATTGATCTTTGGGACCTATCCAGAAAAGGATTTGAGTGTCTGGCTGGAGCTTTTCACACTATGCTCGGTGGGTGTTTACAGTTCTGCTCTGTAATGACAAAGCAGGAAAGTGGCGGAAGTGTTCTTCTGTCCCTCTACCTCCTACAACCCTGTGTATTTAAAAAGATAAAGATAACAGCTTAAAATTCTAATCTGTTCAGCTCAACTATGAGTTGAGCTATTGACCTCAGCAAAACATTCTTAGACTTCCTTGTTGTTTCAGTGGAAGTAGTTCAGTAGGACATTACCCAACCCAAAGCCAGGCTAATGCTTTTTCAACCCTCACGTCCAAGAGAACAGCAATCTCTTATCTTGAAGGCTTTTCTGCCCTCTTGATGTTTGTTTTGTTTTGTTTTTTGGTAGGGACGCACTCCTACCACTGTATCTTGTGCATTTTACTTACATAATAATAACATGTCTAATATGCCAGACTGATTTTTGGGTCTTTGTTATGATCATCTACTTGATAAGCCTCTGTTTTGCCTGAGAGCTAGGAAGTAAAGAAGCAGCTCTTATCCTTAATGTTATACTGTTTTCCTTTGCAACTTTCTTTCCACATTATTCTCAGGAGTCTGTTTTAATTCTTTCAGAGCCTGTAAAGGCAGAGTGCTGAAAGTGTGTATGTAGCTCTAAGGAAAGAAACTTGAAGAAAAGACAGGCCAGAGGATGGGGTAATGTAGGAAAATGGGGCGCACAACTTACTGTTTTGTCTTTGTTCTGTCAGTGCTGGATGGAGAGTCGTTGCAGCGCTGCTTCTTTAACAAGCTTCGGGATGTTTGCTTTGAGTGGCAGAAGCAGTTGCCGCCACTGAGACCCCTGAAGCGGTTCCTGCTTGTTTCCATCCATGCCATCCGTAACACTCGAAGGAAAATGGAGGACCGCCACGTTCTGCTCCCAGAGTTCAATCAGCTGTTTGGTTTATCAGTAAGTCTGTACAAAATTGAGGAGGCCAATTATTAGTTTTTCAACGTTCCTGTAAACACAATGACCTAGTGGTGTATGATCTGTGAAATGGTAAGGATTTGTTGCCACAAGTTATTTATCATGTGTGTGCTGGAGCAAGGACTTACTGACTCAGATTGCTAGGAACTAAATACTGTCCTGATAAAGAATGATCTTGTGACCATGGGTTTCATGTTATAAGTGGTACAGGGAGACGGGAAGCTCATCTCATATTAGGTTGCTGGAGTTATAATGTTCTTGTGACTGAGGTAACTGATATATTAAGAAAAGAAAGGAGGAGAAACAGCAGTTGTACCAGTGCCAATTAATGAAGCTGCAGTGGGACTACATAACCAGCTGTCTGCTGTTTCAATTCCAGACTATTTTCAAGGATATTAAATGACTAACAGCAAACAAAGAAAAGTAATTCCCCTGCAAAGTACCCATTTTATCCATTTTGCACGTTGATAAACTGACTTAAATCCTATGCAACGTTCTATGGAAGAAAGCCCAGAAAAAAGAATCTTTGCTTGCTGGTACCAGTCTACAAGCTATTTTGTTTCTGAACACTTAAATGTCTGCCTGTCTCTTCCTCTCTGCAAAAGGATGACATTGATCGCGCTTACTTTGCGGTATTTGATGGCCATGGTGGAGTGGATGCTGCCAATTATTCAGCAACCCATTTACATGTAAACGTTGGGCTACATGAAGAGATTGTTAAGAATCCAGCTGAGGCCTTGAAATGCTCTTTCCAGAAGACAGATGAAATGTTTCTTTTCAAAGCCAAAAGAGAGGTGAGTGGGTAGAGATTAATTCCATTGTATTTAAATAACACTGAGAACTGTTGGACAACATGGTATTATCCAGAAAATTCTGGCAGTACAGTTTCTTTGAATCACTGACTTTATGAAATTTTGCTATGTGTAAAGGTTTTCTTTGATCAAATTATTTCTTTTTTTTGAGGAAAAACAAAATGACAGTGCTTGCAAGCTCAAGATGAGTGATTGAAAAGAAGTGTTAAATGGATTAAATGATCCTGACATACCAATTATTTGAGAGAACACTCTGATGCCTCTTTCCCTAAATTAGGCAGCCTCTAGATGTTCTGTTGTCCTACCTCTTACCTGGAAAAGAGGCTTCTCCCTTCCTGATAATAGGGTCACTATCTTCCTCTTTCTTGTCCCACCATTAATGTCACAGGTAGTTATAAGATGAAAAATGTATTCTGTGATTTAAAACAGACTCTTCAGTTCATTATGCATATTGATCAGCTTTGAATCAAGTTAGCATGATGAACATTCTTTCTTCAAATCTACGTAATGGGAGTGTGGTTTATTGTACAGTTTAATGACAACTCTTTTATTATAGCAGTAACCGAATACGGAAGTATTCATTGTTAATATCTTAATTTCTGTCAATGAAGTACAAAAGAGGGACCAACATCTTAATGAGGTCTGACTCTCACTAATCTTTACAGGGAATCTAGGTCCTCCTTTTTTGATATTCTCATTTAAATACCCAAGGATAAGGGGATGTATGCAGAGCAAAGTGTCTGAAGTTGCTAGTGGTAGAGTGGAGAATGTGAAAGGGATTGGAGAGACCTCTGCGTGTGTGTGAAATGTTCATACTACTGAAATTCAGAGCCTCTTTCTTTTCTGTGTGTCTGTGTTTTGAACAACAGAGGTCTTAGTCTCTTAGATCAGTTTTGGAATTGATAGCAGAGAAGGCAGAACATAACAGAGGCAGCCATCTGCATGTTAAAATATGTAAATAGTTTATCTCATGTCTGTCTAATATCTCATACCTTTTTATCAGGTACCTGAATTATGATTGTCAGGTCTACTCTGTTGTATTTAAATGTGATTAAACCTAGGTTTACAGTGTTGCCATGTAACCTAGTAGGGCTTGTTGAATATTCACCTAAGATACCTGTTTTCTTCTGTAGAAGCTGCGGAGTGGTACAACAGGTGTATCTGCATTGATTGTAGGGAACAAGCTACATATAGCATGGCTAGGGGACTCGCAGGTAATGCTTGTGCAGCAAGGAAAAGCTGTGACATTAATGGAACCTCACAAACCAGAAAGAGAAGTAAGTCCGACTTAATTTTTTTTTTTTTTTTTTTTCTCTCTCGTGTGTGTGTTTTCAGAATGTCTCTTGAAACCTTTTGGAATCAAACTTTCTTAAGTGTTTGATGTTTTACATAATTACATGTATTGTGTGGTAGGATTCAGAGAATTGACGATTTCTTTTTTTCCATCTACTCCTGTGTCTTGAAAAGGTGATCCCTAGAGCTCTACCCCCTTGAAAGTACTGGTGGTACTGGTAGTTCTGACTTAAGTTCCTGCTCAGACTATCTTTTCAAAATTTGTAGTAATTAACGAGTTTTACAGGAATTTTTTGGTGTCTGAATTTAAAAGTGCCTGTTATAAATTAACATATTAATTTGAGATTAATAGTTATTTAAGATGTTAGCATAATGCAAGTCATAATATGGTATACTGTCATTCAGAATCTAATGATAATCTACTAGCCTGATTGGCTTAGTATATTGCATTTTCTATATATTTTAAATAGCCAGGTATTTTATTACATGAAATTTCATGAGTATCTTGTGAGGTTAGATAGCATTGCATGACCCTTTGCCTTCATAGCATGAATATTTGTAATAACTTAATAGTTAAAGGAGTATCAGTACAAATGCTATTGTTACATAGTCTAGTTATCTTGTATTTTATTCCAAATATTTATGTATTTAGCCAATTGCTGTATGGGATGGGAAGAAGTGGCAGGAAGGGGTACCCATTCATATGGAAAAGAACATGACATGATGGTACAAAAAATTAAGAATTCTGCTTTTTTCTGGACAACCCATGGTATGGTTGGGAAGTAGGTAGGTTGTTTCCAGTAATCTTAAGTGCATGTTTCTGAGCTAGATTCTGATATGTGTGTTTGCTATATTCATAGTTTAAATACAGAAGCTGAAGCAGCTCTTGGTTTTGGGTTTTGTCTTCTTTTCCTCTTTGATTGGATGACAGGAGGGTCAGTAAGCCACAGGTAGGCTTTCAGTATAAAAATTGTATTCTACTGTTTTTTCAGGATGAGAGAGCACGCATTGAGACTCTGGGTGGTTGTGTAACCTATATGGACTGCTGGCGCGTTAATGGTACCTTGGCAGTTTCCAGAGCAATTGGTAAGATAAACCGTCAGAATTACTATAGTTGAGATTAAATTTGATTAAAACACACCACCTGAGACTGTATGTTTACTGTAAATGATGTTTTGCTCAGCATCGACCGAATAGTAAACCCTTCTTACTGTCTTTGCCATAAGACTAGCTTACAGCTATATAACTTAAGTAGTTTGCAGCTATATATTCTTACTGGGTTTACCATAAACATATAATATTGTTTTATTTTACAACTGGCTGTAACAGTCCTCATTCTTTTATACTTCTATGTCTTTTGCTTCTTGTAAATGTCCCTGATACTGTGGTGTTCTACAGTAGCTTAACAAACATAGAATATTTAATTTGTAAAAGTGGAGCAAGTAATGAATGTTCATGTAGATTTTTTTATGTGTCTGAATGTTTGCTTTGTGGGTTTTTTTGTGCATTTTAATATATCTTTCTCCTGACTGCAGTTCTCAATTCAAATTGCTGCATCCTCCTTCAAATCTCATATATGCAGCAATTTAGGGCATTTTAATTGTAGTATTCCAGAATCTTATTAAACAAGCTTACTTTGTTACTCACCAATTAGGGCAAAAAGAGAAAAGACCCTGGGCAAGTACAGTAGATAACTGTAATGTGTGAGTGGAAGCAAATTAGTATAAATTTGTATAATACTCTTTGGATCAGTAGCAACCCATGTTTAATAAGTATGTCCGTATGAAACTGATGAATTAAACACAATGAGCAGATTCTTATGGTATTGTGCTGTGTATCTGAATAGCTAAGAAAAATTTTATTTTCATAGCATTCTGAAGACTGTACAAGAGGCACACCTGCAAAATGAAGGGCTGACTATCTCCTTGCACAAATATATTTCAGAGAGAAAAAACTTCGGAAGAATGTCCTTAATTTCCCTTCAAAATTAGGAAAGCATGAACTAGAGTAACTCCTTAGAAACCCACTGGATTTAGGTAGATTCCAAGAACAGAGGCCTTCCATGCTTATTCCATAGCTTTTCAGCACTCTTGTCCTGCATTAGGTACTGCTGGAATATGATCTAGCTGTCCTTGAGGACAGTAGAAGCAGCTGGTGAGTGAAGAAGCAACTGTTTACATCTGAAGTAATAAAGCGTTTGTTTTGATTGTTTATCTTAGGTGACATATGTCAGAAACCCTACATCTCTGGTGATGCAGATGGAGATTCATTTGAGCTGACTGGTTCTGAAGATTACTTGCTCCTAGCATGTGATGGATTCTTTGACGCTATCAAGCCATATGAGGTGGTAGACTTGGTCCTAGATCATTTAATGCAAACCAAAGGAGTGGGTCTCAAAGCAGCAGAAAGACTGGTGGCTGCTGCAAAGGAAAATGGATCCAGTGATAACATCACTGTTCTAGTGGTGTTCTTGAGGGATCCTCAGGACATCTTGGCAGACTGTCTCAGAGACCCTAAGAGCCTTGGGGCTGGTGATGATGCTCAGAGGTCACCCTTTAATTTCCTCAGCTGTGAGGCAGCAGCCACACAGTGACAAAATCTGCTTAATCCAGAAGGTTCAAATAAGTTCACATAAGGAACTGCTTTCCACTGAAGAAGCCTCTAATAAAATAGGCAAAACGTGTCAGGAGAAAAATGACAAATGCACAAACATTTAACAGAAAGGCAAGACTCCTTTTACTGAGTTCCCGTTTGTCTTTTCCTTCCTTCCCTTCCCCTTCAAAAAACACTGAGCAGATGTGGAGATTTGTACAGCTATTTTGTCTCTGGGAGCAGACTTCTAAAGTGTGTCCCAAGGCTGCCGGTCATATCCCTCTGCCCCAGAAGTGGTAAGAAACCATGATGTGTATAAGCTAATGGGTGAGAATACCCGTTTGTGAATTCTGAGTGAAAATTTAAAGTAGCGCTTAAAAAGAATGCTGTATGTTGTATTTAATTGTGATGTTACTTTGGAGATTGGGAGGAGAGAAGCTGTCACCATCACAGAAAAGCTTGTTACTGTGTGTAGTCTGTAGAAACAGGCTTGGTGTGCAAGAGACTGGGTGACACCATTATGCTGTGTAAGTTGTTTTTGTTTTGTACCAAAGATGATATTACAAGAATGGTGGTGGCCTCTTTATTCAGACACCATATAATTTTGTGTGTATGGAGAGGAGAGAATGAAACTGAATTCTCCAGAAAAAGAGCAAGAAAGCTAACTAGAAATATCCCAGGCAAAATGATGCAAAATCAGTTGCTTTCTGGGATGCTTTGGTTTATAAACTGGAATCCAATATTTAACTGCAATGGATTATTTCTCCTTTAACAAACACTCTTTACTGACTATTTGGCAACCTGAAAAGAAAGGACCCTTATTGCTGTGTTTGAGAGATATCTTTACAGTATGTATGGTCTAGCAGTTAAATATGCTCTGTTTCTGCCACTTTTTTGTGTACTATAACAAATCAGAATTTTATTTTTATTCTAAGTGTTTATTTGTTTATTTACTGAGCTTTACAGTTGGAGGAATCTTTTGCAGTGTTACTTTATTTTGTGGTGGTTTTTATTTAAATAAGAATTTTAAAGTGGCTATGTCTTTATTAATCTGGTTTTAAAAACTGACTACCCTCAAGTGCCTTAAATATTTCACCTAAGGATTGCTGGCTTCCTATCATATTCTGGTAAGCCAGTTTATAGTGTTTTTAAAATGTGACTTTTTAATTTCATTAATACTAATGTTTAATGCACTTAAATGTTTCATTTTTGTGAATGATTTTAGTGAGAACTAGGTTTCAAGAAAACATCTCTTTTTCATTGTTGCCAAATCTTGTGGCTTGTAGTAAAAGCTTCACAATACTTACTGTGACTTACCCCTGGCCCATGCAAAAAGCTCTAGTTAGTTAATCATAAAATAACAATCTAAGTCATCGTGACTATCATTTAAAAACAAATACACTTCTGACCTTCACAAGAATATTTAATAACACAAACTAGAAACAGTTTAGTAACAGTTTTCGTTAATAGATAGTTTGGCCATACGTCATGAACTTTTTGAGTCTAAGTAACTTAAGGAGATGTGAAGCTACAGTGAGGATGAAAGAAGCTTAATGAATATGTATGTTGTTGCGTGACTGTTACGTCCATTACATGCTGGAGCCTCTGGTTGTGTTTTGTCTCGCCTTGCTAGCCTGGCTAGCAGGACTTCACAAGATCTGAAGGCTCAATGGTAAATGTGTTAGTAATTTCTGTATCTAAACAAGAAGTGCTTTACATCTGGCAGCAAGATTGTATGCCTAATTTAGATGCACATGGCATTGCAATATGTCAGTCCTGTTGATTAAAATCCATTGAACATTAACATTGCTTAGGGAGGGAATTTAGGTAGAAGAGTTGAGATGGCTAAAAGGAAGAAAAAGCAGTACTATTTATGTCCATAGTGTCTCTGAATCGTTAGCTAACGTGGGGCAATGCAGTTACCCGAGCAGCTTGAGTTTTTTGCTGAATTACTAGGGATAATCATATAGTTTAACAGAAACTCCTCAGTGAGCTACCATCTCATTACATAGCAACTCAGACAGTGACTTCCTTGTTTTGCTATGCAACAAGAGCTTTTCCTCTGAGAAGCTTGCAAGCACTTTTCCACCCAACATTTTGCTGTCCTAAAATATGTGGGGAAGACTTTCTGTGATGGCAGCCTGGTAGAGTAGGTGTTAATTTTTGTACTGAACCTGCTTTAGAAGCCTTTAGACTAGCTAAGTAGTAATTCTTTTGGATTTACCATCTCCTGTCTCTTTGATTTCTAACGCAGATATTCAGTGTCATGCTAAATTCTGATGACCACTAGTGCCTCTTGGTGTCTTGGAAATATTTCTCATAATTAATATAGTAAGAATCATACAGAAGTGTTTGATTTCACTGCTATCTGAAGTTTACCAGAAGAAGCTATTGTATTCATGAAGGGAGGTGTGAAATGTTGGTAAGTTCATAGTATGGTTTAGTTTCTGAAATGTGCCAAATTTCCTGAAACATGAAGTGAACTGAACAAGCCAAATTCTTTGTAAATAATCTTTCAATGGATACCTACAGCTATGTAAGAATATCCTTTTTTGTTTCAAATTTGATAATTTCTTTTTTTATGGGACCTAAGTGAAACGGGCCTTTAGAAAGCTGTCTGTGGTAATCAAAAAATTAAATTCTCAAGCTATGCTCCTGGGAAGAAGTTCTGCATTCTGAGATGCTGTTCACTTATATGTTTTCATTCTGAATGGCCTAGTGCCTCATTTCTTTGGGATGTAAGTGGATAAGAATAGTCTTTGGGAACTCACACAGATTTCAGTGGGGATAAAAAATATATCTCTAATTTTAAGAGACTTCTTACTAGCTTTAAAAAGTCTGGTCACGTGTAAAGGAGTTGTAACTGGTTCAAAATGGCAGTTTGTATCCGAACAGTGGAATAAATAAGTCTTAATATGTCATCTATGGTAAAATTCCAAATACTGTTTGGGGGGGAAATTGGTTTTGGAGATGTCCTATCTATTCTTGAAAGCCTGATCAAAACCTATGGAAACTTTTTTTTTTTAACTGAAACCCCAACATTTCAATTTGATGTTAAATCAGTAATGAAAGTATGACACAGGATGCAAGTATGGATTTTGGAAGTGCACTTTTAAAATTCTATTTAAAATGGTCATCAGGACAGCCTTATCCTTAGGATGGTAAGGCAACCTCCAATTTTTATTTCATTTGTGACTTGGTACCACTTTTAAAAGCCGTCAGCTACAATGCGTAATACTGTTACAAGAAGTGTCACTAATATGGATGGTGAGGAGACAGGAGAAGGAGTTCTAGCAGAAGGTATGAAGTTGACTTAAATAGTCCAAAATATGAAATGGTGCTACGTTTTGAATTTACAGTTCTAATCTGCTACATGAGCTTTTCTTATCTTTCCTCTTAAAACATCTATGGATTTCTGGTGGTGTTGGCTGTTCTGTTTTCCTTTCCTCCTTTGCTTAAAAATAGTATGTAGTTTTGGTGAGAGATTGTTCTCACCTCTTTGGGCCTTCCCAATGTCATCTACAATATACTTACACTTGTCCACCAATGTCAGATCAGCTAATGACAAATTGACTAGTTTGCCTGTTTCCTTCTTGTCTTTCTGACAAGCCTGCAACAAAAAGAATTCTTGAGTCTAGCCAAAATGTTTCAAGCTGTAGAAGTTAGCTGAAATATTCAAGACAAATGTTCAATGAAAAATGAAAGAGTTTTCATATTTTACTAGACTCCAAATGAGCGTCTGCTGCTGTATATTGGCACCCAGCATCAGAAAAATAGCTCCTTAAAGGAGCCTGCATTTTTAAAACAGAGCACGCTTAAATTCTTGTATTGTGCTTGATCGAAAACTAGCTTTAATCATTCTGCTTAGTGGGTATCCAACATCTCTTTTGCTTGTGGGTACTTCATACTATTACCTTTCTATCCCTTCCCTTCTCTACCCTGCTCTCTCCTACAAAGACACATACCTAGGGACAGTGAAATCTTCTGGGTCTGACATAAACAAGCTTACAATTTTACAAATTACATTTGGGAGGTTGGTTTGAAGTTTTTTCTGAGAATACAGAGGATAGAAATGCAGGAAATTTTTTAGAACAGAGTACAGAACAGATTTTAAGTAAAATCCACCCTCTGAGTGATGGAGGAGTGAAAGAGAGACAGGAATGCATTTAAGTATTATTAATGCCTATTTTAAAAAGGAAGTGGGCTGGAAAATAGAGCTACAAATGTCAGTGCTTGAAAGAATTAGAAACACACCCATTAAAAAGGCAAACTCAGATGTGGTAACTCTGTCTTCAACCAAGGAAGCAATCACAATAAAAGCATCTGAGGTGACTTACTGTGGCCCCTCAATACTGTCTTGGAAGCTAATACTACTAAAATGGATTTTTCTAAACATCCTTATGTGTAAGGTAGTGCTAAGAGGGAGCATTCAGTATATGTAGTTGCTGGTCACTGTGCAACTGCTACCATGAGTAAATGCCATGAAATGTGTTAATGAATTGATACGGCTGGTGAGCTCTCATAAGATGAGTAATTGGGCACGGAGTGGTTACAGCAGAGTTGGCAGTTGAATAGTGTTAATCACAGTGATGACTTTAATAGCATTTAATAGACACTTATCTGAATTCAAAGTCAGATGAGATACTGCTCTTTTTAAAAGCATTTCCAGTGCTATTAGCTTTCTGTCATGAAAAGCCACTAAAATTTCCATTTTTTTGTTGGATGTTGGGAAAAGTGCTTCTCTTGCTTTCTGAATTCTAGAGATAAGTTGGCTGTCTGCAGTGGAAAACCCATTTTCAATTCATAGCTTAAAGCAGCTGTTTGGGGTTGAAACTTCCCTCCCAGGCAACCCTTTAAAAAAAAATAACAAAAAGGTGCTTCCAAAATAAGTGGCTGAGGAACATAGGTATTTCTAATTGGCATTGCATAAAAGGTAACCAGCAAATGCCCTTAATCTGTAAACGGCATAGACAGTTGAGCTGTTGTTTAAAGCCTAAATTAAGATTGCAGCTCTACTTTTTGTGTAAATGAGACTGTTGGTTAAATTACTCGTATTCTTGTGGATGCAGGTACTTAATGCCAGCACTAGACGTGCTCTATTTCTGTTCTTATAGTACTGAAGTATCAAGCAAATGCTTTAGGGAGAAGGTGGGGGGATGTTAGCCACAACAGAGCAGTTTGTAGATGATTCATATATAATTTAGCTCTAGTTAAGCCTGAATTAAATTTCCCTGCTTAGTTCTATTACTGTCCCTTTTGCAATTGGGTCTGTGCCATCAGACAAAATCCTACTAGGAAATAATGGTCCGTTCCCCATTTTTGAGGAGCAAACAACTCCTGATGGACAAAATGTCATTCAGGAAGGATTGGAGAGGGAGAAAAACGAGCTTTCAAATAAGCGCAAAGCTTCCTGATCTATGCTACGTTATTTATTCTCTCTAAACACGTTCATAGCAGGTCTGATTGCATTTGAATAGTTGTGCTAGAAAGCAATGGGTTTTCTGCCAAGCTAGTCATAACCTTTAAAACTGACAGCACCAAACCCAGGAGGCTAGTGCTCCCCACTTTCCTAAATTGAGCCACTAAACCAGCCAGTCCTGTTGAGTATTTGTTTTGCAGTGTTGACAGCTCTAACAGCTAAGCTAGCCACTTTCTGCGTATGTTTTGGTTGTTTTGAATATATTTATTTGATTTTACTTTATCTAAAGTTATTTCTATTGATATCAGTCATGTCAGCTGAAAAGTAATCAAATGGAGACATGAGGGAGTGACTGGACCTGAACACCTATCTGTCATAGATACTTTTAAAATATTACCTTAAAATGAACTGGTAGGCTCTTGTGATAACCTTATCTCTGAATAGAACAGGAAACCAAAAACTTAGAGAATCACTTAAACCTTTATTTTGGTGTGACCCATCAAAGCCTGAACACTCACAAGCCTTCCCCACAAGCTGTTCGATGTTGCTAGTTTAATGTGTTTTCCAAGCCGTGCATGCTGCTGCTGGTGCACACAAAAATAAACAAAAGACAGCTGTGTTGGCAGCACAGAAAATTTAGCAAGATGCATCTTTTGTCAAACAGAAGAGGACAAAATCAATAGGAAAAGAAATGTTTTCAAGCTTCTTGGAATGCAAACAATGGAATAAAAAAAAGCAACCTAGAAGAGCTGGCAGTGCACTGTCAGCTTAAAACCACTGTTTTAAGCAAATTAATTTGGCTGCTTTGTAATGTTTGCTTTATTTTGTTAACAAACTCCTCTCAGTCAGGGTTTCATGTCTTGTTGCTGATAAGTGCTTTTTATCTGAAGAGAGAAGATATATTTAACTTTGTAAGGAGCTGAATGTATCTGGGCTTTGTGACTAGCTAGATTATGATTATTGAATTTTTTCTCAACTGTTAAGCCTGATTACTAATTTCCAGGAGAAATTAATATAGCAAGTACTGAACTTACTAACGATTAAATGGTTCTGGATTTCCAAGCACAAGAACTTCATCAGTCTTTCCTGATTATTTGTGTGGCAATACATTAGGCATGTGGAAGGTTTGTCGCTTTGGCAAGTGGAGCTGGAAGGTGTGACCATCAGTCCCTGCAGGAAGTATTTATCCTTTTATCTAAGGAATGATGGTTTCTTTATCTAAGCATAAAGAGATAATAACTAGGAAACTAGAGAGATCCTATGAGGACCTTCTCAGGGCAATTAAATACTATGACTTCCTCTTTCACGTTGCCATTTCTAACTTTGTTAAAAGAATTCTGCTTAATACTGGATGATTAAAACTGCTTTCCTTCCCCACCCCCCACCCCCCATCAGTGTGTTTAGTAATAGCAAGATGTTTGTTTTGTTAGGGGTTAAAACTTTATACTGGCAAAAAAAAGCCAGTTTAAAGTTTTAACTTCAAGTACTTTTAAGTACTTGACTACTTTAACTACTTTTAACTTCCTCTTCTGAAAATCAGTCCTTCTCTGTCTCCTCCTTATTCTCTTCCCAATTTTCTTTTTCTTCTTTTATGTTCTTTTACTTTGTCAGCCCCCCTCCCCAAAATGCTGCTGCTTAGACTGTAAACTCCATTGGCTGTTAAGTCAGTTTAGTTGCCACTTTATAATTTTAATTTCACCTGTGTTCATAGTGAACGTGGTCCAATCTTTGAAGGCCTGCAACACCAAGAGTGTAGAAAGTACCATGTCAGCTAGGAAGATAAGAGACTACAACTGCTGAGTCTTTGGCATTGACCAGTACTGGATGTGTAAGAAGAAAATCCTGTTGTTTGCATGTTATTCCATACGAATACTTAAGCTTATTTCAGGTAACAGTAGCTCTCATCCTGAATACCTGACTTCAGAGATATTCTTGTCTCTGCATTTCCTTGTTCCTGCAGATTGTTTGTGTTTTCAAACATTTGCACTGTTTAGAGTGGGGAAAAAAGCTTTCTAACTTTCTTCACCTCTTAGTTCTCTCAACGGACAGGTTGGTAACTGCAGCATACCACGTGGCTAATCAACCTCTCAGTGTAATTCTTCAGTGTCTGCTCTGTACGATAACTTCAAGCCTGTGCTTATTTAGTGGTAAGTTAGACCTCAGTAGCTATTCCTGCTGACTTAAAAATATGTATTCTTATCAGTATTAAAATAGTACCAGAGCAGAACTGTTGCTTTAGGCACATTTCTTGCCAGTTGCTAATGAACCTTGAATGAAAGTAAGAGGGCCAGTGACTTTAAAATAGAAGTTGTTAGCCAAGTGTTGTAGAATCATAGTCCTTATTTATTTTGTATGCTAATCTGCACTTGTGACCCTGAGCAGAAAAGCTGCAGTACAGCAGGTTTTATAAGCTGTGGCTGAACCAGTTATCTAGTATCTTAAAACTCTTATTTAAGCTGACTGGTTTTGTGCACAGATCAGAAACCTATTGTCATTGATCGTTAAATGCTATGCATATTTTACATTCATTTACATGGATTGTTCTAATAGTGCTTGTGTGTGTTATGCTACATTACCATATTTTTATATATATATAAATGTATGTATGTATTGCATGAGGTTTAATTGTTGGGGTTTTTTTGTATTGTCACTTTTGTATTCACACGGTGCCTCATGTATCTATTTGCATATTGCAAGAAGTTGTTTCAAAGCAGTGACTGGAAACAGGTGAGGATAAGAACTCTCCACTGTAGGATCTGATGTTTCTGAAGTATTAATAAAGTATAGTGATTCAAAGCATTGTTTGTTTCTTTTTTTAAATGTATTTTTCATTTGGTTGTATTGCACATCTTTGAGTGGTTACCCTGTGACCAAATCTTACCTTCTTCCATAGGGCCTGTCTAGAAAAAGACATCAGTGGAAGCACTAGAAGGAAACAATCCTTGGGATCACAGAGCGTGCTTACTTGAAAGATAATGTCAGTAAAACCATCTCAGAAATGGACTCTGTGCCTCTAAGTCATTGATTTGATCGAAGTTTTCTTTCACTCTTTTTCCCAGCTAACAGCAGTAATAATGCAGGTTAAGTTTGGTGTACAACCTGATGTCTTACAGTAATGGGATAATGACCTGAAAGACTATGAGATCTTGAGATCAGAGATCATAACAATTTGTTGTTTACTTGCATACTTGTTACAGAAGTGGTCTTTAACTGCTGAAGTGGAAGGATGGACAGTGAATTACATTAGGCTTAATTTACTGCAGATCATAGAGAAAGTTTTGAGAAGGATAGTAACTTTCAAAATATAAGTATGACTTGGAAGCTAAGGTAATCTGTGTGTTGTTTCTGAAGTGCTGGTGTTTATATCTTCAAGAAAGGAAGATGTAAGAATAGCAGGACAGAGATAAGAGACTTGACAAAAAGCAAGCTTTAACAGTCTTAGAGATCTGAGAGATGCAGTCTTTTAGCAAGAACCCAGGGTGCTGTGTCAGGGGGAAGCAGATAAGATATTTCTTGAAATACAAAAATAAGGATAACCATAATCATCAGTAGATTCTGCTCAAGATGCTGTGGGCATGCTTAGACCTACTTCAGATCAAACCTCAAATCTCTGAAATATATCTTCCATTTCATAGTTCTAAATGGTTGATTGGTTTGGGTTGTGGGAGGTTTTTTGTTTGTTGGTTTTGTGGATTTTTTTTTTTAACAGTAAGAATTCCAGGGGTGAAAATTCACTTGTAATATTCTCTAGAATAAAGTAGCAAATTCTCAGAGAAGTGTAGGTTGGGGATTTGCTTGACTAGGTTTAGCAGCAGTTTCTTAGCCTGTGATTCACTTATCTCACCAGGGAGCATAAGCAACAACTAACTGCTGCTGTTCTTTCATGATTATGTAAAGCAACTGTGAAATCCATCATCCAGGTAACTCCACAATCCAAAGACAACTACAGCTACTCTTTGCTGATAACAACACAGAGCTGAACAAAATCACTCCAGTGTCTTGTAGGCATCTTTGGTACTTCTTAACAAAGGGTGCTGTCGTCTTACAGATCTGAGCCCATTTCAGCTGCAGTTGAGAACAGGAGTGGACATCACTATTGTTTCTCCTTGCTGGTGCCCAACATTGGCTTTACTGTCTCCTTTTGATTAGTAGGAGGTGAAATTCAGACGCTGCTGATTCTTTTGGCTGTGCTTTCTTACTCATGAATGTTTTCTTTTTCATCTAGCAGATCTCCAATAGAACATGTGTTCAACATGGGGCTCATAGCCAACCTTCTGCTCTATGATATCAGTCATCTGCAGTCTCTGTTGCTGGTGGATTTGAGCAAGAAGCAATCAATAGGCCCATGGAAATGAATGTAAAACTTTGATTTAAAGCTACATGAAGCTAAACTTAGATGCTATTGATGGGGTTCATGACCCAGAAGCATTATCCACCTCAATTGTTTGAGCAAGGAATAACAAATTTTCATGTCCTGTTTAACCACCTCCATTTGATATATGTTTCTTTGTGGACAATGTGCTGTAAAATCTGTAGCCACTCATTTCCTAGACTGTAGAAAGTAATGAAATAAAAGTGGTGATGAGGGAGATGTTTCTGTTTCAGCCTGAATTAGTGACTGTTACAACACAAATGAAGGCTATCTAATTCTTGTAGAGCTGCTCGGTTTATCTTGACTAGTATTTGCTGGTTTCATCCAAGTTCTCTAGGAAACTTTACTGGGGGTCACTATGCAGAAATTAATTCTTCAGCTCTACCAGATCAGTCTGGAAATGCTTGTCCTCTACACCTGGAAAACAGAGTGAGCAGAAGTACTTCTTCAGAAACCTGGAGAACTTTAAGATATACGGGCTCTCTTTTAGTAATGCAGACTTCACATGTCTCCCCTCTTTGGCAAGGGCCAATCAAAACATTTTCTGCATCTAGATCAAGTTTGGTATTCAGATAGCACTAATAGAGATGACAGGCTTTCATGTTACTGTTTTTTTGTTGGGTTTTTTTGTTGTTTGTTTTTAACAAATCCAGCATAACCTTGAATATGTCATGTAGAAAGTTGCTTGTAAATTATGTGTGGATACTAATGGGTATTTACCTGTCTCACCAAACTGATAATGTAGTTTTGCATATGTAACTGTGCAGATGTCTTACAGTCAACATCCCTTATACAAAAACCCCCAAAACAACCAACCTTGTTTTTTCAAAGTGTTAAGCCGTCCTTGAACTGTTCTGTTTTGGCTATCTAACAAATTCTGTTACCTGTTGCGCTACAACTAATTCTTAATATCTTGTTGGATGCTTTTTGATACTTGCATTTTGTTGGTTTTTTTTTTTTTTTTTTTTTTTT
>VXBL01003756.1:221947-239364 GCA_013400195.1 Aramus guarauna | reverse complement strand
TTTTTTTTTTTTTTTTTTTACAAGTTAAAATGTTTTGAAATTCGGGGTTGCCACATTCTCATGTTATTATGTTGAGCTGTTTGGGAAGAATCATAAGTTCTCATTAGAATGAGAAAATATTTAAATGATGCAGCTGTTATCTAGCCTTCAAATAGAAGTAGCTCTTGGAAAGAAATATTTTGAACATACCTTGACAAACATAAACCTGCTCATTTTATATAAGACTTCATTGTATGCTGGAGGCATATAGTAAGGCAAAAAAAGTCTTTTGCATAGCCTAAAAGAAAAAATGCTAACTGTGTTGTGGTGGGCCAGACTAGCTACAGTACTTCAGTCTGTAGTTTGGTGATGTTATTTTCCCTGAAAAAGATTGCACAAATGATAGAAAAGAGACTTACTTCCTACATCATATTCTAGGCTGTAGAGTAAACACTTCCAGGAAAGAGCCTGTGGCCTCCTTCTACCCAGCCTGATTTTCCAGTGTAGACCTTCGGCTTCTGAGCCATTGCCCATGACAGGAAACTCCTCCTATCTGAAGGTAGGTCAGGAGGGTCTGAGTATGGAGAAGGCAAATTGTTCTGCAGGTGTCTGAATACTCCTTCAGGGCTTTGTGTTTCTACCCCTAGAGGGCTCCCTGTTTCCTTTGGCCAAAGCAAAATAAAAAGCACTAGGAAAAGATGTGATGTTGCCCATGGTCACAAATTCTTCAAAAGAGCCCTCTGCATGCTATGTCATTCCCATAATACTTTCATCTTGCAGGTAGGCACTGGAAAGCTGAGTGGGAAAAATTTCTTTGCATAATAATACCTTCCTTCCCCATATCTTTCAAGAAGTTGCAGTGTTTCTAGCACTAGTTCTGTGTTTTTCTTTTTACTGGTTAAAATTCGAGTATTTGGTTCAGGCTAGGGTACAGCTCTGCAATACCAGATCTCTGATAATGGCCAACAGCAGTAATTTGGGGAGAGTGCAAAAAGCCTTTTACATGGGAGGCAGGAAAGAAGTCATTCATGTAAAGAGTGTGGGACTTAACCAGTCTAGGTTAGAAGAATATTCCTTTTTGCATCTCTTTGTTGAGATTAAAAAAGTCTGAAGTCTTGTTTCTCTTTCACATAAGATATAAAAAGTATTTCTCTGTGTGTTTATCAGGCTATAAGAGATACCTCTCTTTTAGTCTGGAACCCAGTTCCTTTATGAAACCAAGTTCTGGTGTCAGTGTGGGGAAAGGGAAAAAAAAAATTAACAATGGAACTGAAGACACTTCAGTCTTTCTGTATAATTAATTATAGTAATTTTAAATCTTGTGCAAAGTCTACGCTTGAAAAAGTTCTAAGTTATAATTAAGTCAAGCTGCTAACGATGGATCTAATTGTTGGGTTACAGACAGGCACAGGTAATGCGAGTTGAGCCACTGACATCAGATATTTCACCCAATTGCTTTCTGTTGATGCAGCTAATTCCACACAACTGTTCCAGCAGCTGGAATGACTGCCATGAGCTGAAGCATGGATGCATGTCAAGAGTTCTCCCTGACAGACTTATCTGGCCAAATGTCATTGGTCTTTAAAGGTACTGTATCCTTAGTGTTGGTTCTCAAAAGGCTCCCTGGAGCACAGCTGCTTTAGCATTGCTCCTGTTGAACCCCAGCTATTGAGGGACTTGAGATGGGAGAATGAATTAGATGCTGAAATGGCTCTGCCAATTTCCCCTTTGTATCGTATCAGCCACCTGAACTCTCAGGGTTTTTTTTTTCTGAAGAAATGAATCATTGCAGTTGAGGCAAAGGTCAAGTTCAACAGTGTAGGCAGGCTTTGTTGTTGCATTGGAGTCTGTGTTTAAAAGCAGAAAGTAATCCTCTCTCTCTCCCCCCCCCCCCACCTTGCTGTCCCACCCTTCAATGGATTTTCATCTCTTCAAAATGTTAGAAATATCAAATCATACATGGACAGACCTTCCTGTTACTACAGATCTAAAGCTGATTGCCTGTATTAGTGATTGATGAGGATAGTAAAGTAAACATCAAACCCGAGATATTCAGTATTAAGGTTACATTTAAAGTCTAAACAAAGGGCATTTGGAAGTGATTGTTTGAACCATTGAAACAAAGTTCCTGCTACACGGTGCAGTGTATACTAACCAGGGGATTTATGAGGGAAGCATTTCAAGTCCTTGGTTTTGGACTGACATTAAACCCCTTGAAAAATAGTTTAATTTCCACCCCACCCCCATTATTTTCTTCCTCCTGGAAATATTTGAGGCTGGGGTTTTTTTTACCTTAATTGTAGCATATCTCCCCCCCCTCCCCCCCCATTTTATCTTTCTAAGGTAAAAAAATTATGTATCTGTATTCTCAATCTTAAGCCCCCTTGTAACTGGTGTCTGTTACTTTTTATTTATATTTGGTAATGCTAGTAAGAGATTAGGAAGTGGCTGGTTTCTGCAGAGTATGAGAGATGGGAGATCCATGCAATTTAATATTTTTTACTTTGAAGTAGTTTAAGGAAAGGTTAATGGACAAATCCTAATACAAATACTAATGAAAACTGTTCATTTCTTCTCCCTACTAATAATCACCTTTTGTAGTGGGAAGATATGTTGCAAAGGCCTGCCCCTACCCTCAGAAAATTGTCTTCTAATATTTTCTTGTTAATGAAATTTTAAGTCAATGAGCTATTCCCAAATAATAATAGGCCAAGCCAGGATGTGCATTAGCAGGCTAATGGCAGGCATCCTGCATTGCTGAAGGCCGCGTGTCTCATGGCAGTCCTTTAGGAGTTGGCTGCATCACTTCGAGCACTTAATACTGGCTCTGCTAAAGCACTTCTTGTGCTCCCATTGCCTCCTTTGGGAGACTGCTCCATTGACTAATAGATCTCACCGTCAGGAAGTCTTTCCTGTACTTCAGTCTTACTCAGTTCCAATATATATCTGTAAGCTCTTTCACTACTCTTTAATGAAAAATTAAAAAGAAAGGCAAAAAGCCATCACGCATATGAAAAATAGAAACTAATCTGTTTTTCAGTCTTTACTGTAAAACTTGTAGAACTTGAGGTTTTAGTTAAATGCTGCCCGCATACATTTTGGGCTGGTGGCAGCAAGATCTGGAAGTTGGCTAGCATAAATCCACTCATAAATAAAACTACTGCAACTTGGAATCTGTCAGTGACGGATGTGTGTGCTTGTGACACGTACAAAAAAGCTGGCAGCTAATGAAAGCCGAGCTGAGCTGCAGGGCTCCAGGGAAGTGTGTGAAGTTACACAATGCGCTAGTTGAGATGTCACAGGGAAGCCAAGGGCTGGGGGTGTGGAGGAGAGACCACCAGGGCTGTGTTTTGCAAGAAAAATGGTGTCAGTACGACAGCAGCCAGCAAAACTCCCTGGCTTGGGCAGTGGGAGCTGCTTGCGGCCATCACCCGCCGTGAAGAGAGGCTGGTGTGCAGGAAGTAGCTGGAGAGGGGTTTTCACAAGGACCTGTTGTTTGGTTGCTCAGATTATATCAGTGTTCTGGCTATTGAGAGGGATTTGGCCTTTGGGTTTTGCTTTCAGCTTTATTTATTTTTGCCTGTTCTCAATTCTCTTTGTGAATACCAATATTCTGAGTCACCCAGAGCGATTTCTGCCTTCATTAGAGATTCCTTCCAGCTCCCCTTCAACTGCCTGTAGGCTGTTGCCTGCCCCTGCCTCCCCCTATGCACTTTGCTGCACATATTTAGCTCTCTGTATTCCATCACTCGTCAACTCCTGCAGCTCTGGCACTTGAATACCTTCAACCATATTAAACTATATTGTACCTTTGGTTCTTTGCACAACTTGCTTTCTTCACCTGACCTGTTCTGTACTGTCCCTGCTACTTCTGAAATACGTTTTCAAGCATTTGACATACGGTATTCTTAGTCCTGCAGCAGCTGTGCTTAGAGCTGACGGAGTGAAATGATTAAACCAGGAAACTGGGCATCCAGATCCTTTAGTCTGTTTCTGTTACATTGTGTCCTTCTGTGTCACCCTGGATAAAGCCATTTACCTATTTGTGCTTCTGTTTCTTTGATATCCATCGGTATTTAAATTGTCTATGGTATCTACACCAAACAAACAGGACTATGTTTCTAAAAACCAAAATGAAAAGATGCGATATAAAAAAGAAGTAATTGTATAGTTCTTTAATGGGTATTCCTACATGAGTTGCTGATCTCTGTGGCACTTTAAAGCTTGTGTGTAAGAAATTCTGCAAATCAATAAGGAAAATAACCTGGAGAGGAGGATGGGTCTCTCATTACAGCACTAAGTGTCAATACTGTAGATGTCTTAATGCTAGTTAGTGACCGTCCCTAATGGTATTCAAACAATGTACATTTATTTTAGCTTTTTTCAAAGTCCAGATGAGCTGCTCAGAGCTCTCTTAATGATGCGAATTATTTAACGCTCATTTGTATGCAGTATGCTCCTGCTTTGAAAGTGCTTCACAGAATTCAAGCCAAATTCAGCCTTGCAGCTCCACTGAAGTCAATGCTTGTCTGTGCATCCGTTGGTTGCTTTTCTTTTTGTTTTTGCTCGAAGAGTTAATTTTTTGTTGTGTTGATTTTATGTTTTTAAAGGTAATATCTACAAAGGGGGTTTAGTTGCCCTTCTCTCCTCCCAATAAAGTAGCCGTAGGTACAAATCCAGTTCTGTCAATTCTCACATCTCCCTCTTAACCCCTGCAAAAGGAGGACAGGCTAAGCAGAATATAATTTTTTTGTGTTATTTTCTTTCCTCTACTTTGCACCTCCTAAGCACAGTTTTGGTGATATCTGGCACTTCTCCTAAAAATCATCCTGCAAAGAATCTCTACCATCTGATTTATGCAAGTTACTGAGTTCCTCTCTGTGGCCCATTTCTGGTTTAACACAACGTGAACTGATGGAGGCCCAAGCTGTGTGCAATTCTGCAGGTTAGTTATGCTCATTACAATGATGTCAGGATGCATTTTCTTATGGCTGAGAGCAACATGGCATGGGAGCCTGACCTGATATTTTGAATTATATTAGCTGCTGAAAGGTGGAACAGACATTCTTAGTTCAGGCATATACTCATTTTTTAGTGTTGGACTTCATAACTGCAATATTCTTGTAATGTGATATTTAACTCCATCCCAACTATGGTTTTAACACACACATTGAAAGAAAATTAAAAAATCATCTGCTATCATATCATTCATTCCCCCTGGATAATGGGTAGGGGCATGATTTACAGCTTGCAGCACAGACCCACAGCCATCTACTGCCTGCATGGAGTAAGTGGGAGTAATGGAAAAGCATCCTTTCTAGATGTGCATGTCACCACAATGGGCAGAGACATTTCTTGTCAGCTGTTAGATATTTGCTGGCAGCACAGAGATGAGTGTTGAGACGTGGGTATGATGGGTTCATTTCCAAGCTCCAGAGCGGATGAATCTAGATGCCCTGTTGCCCTATTTTATATAATATTGTTATAGTATATGACTGCTATATACCTCTCCCTTTCCTGCAGTACTGTCCTCCGGCTCCTGTCTATGTTCATCTTGATGTTCCCTACAGCACAGTTCCTTCCTCTCCCTCGCCCAGCTCCTCCCTCTGCGCTACTTGCCCATCCCTTTTGGCCTGCATCTCTTTTCTCTCTCTCCTTCTGGGGATGGATGTAATCCCCAGAGGAATGTGGCCCACAGGCCTCTGCAGGACTTGGGCGTGTGACTCTGGAGAGCCTCTGATGGTGAATGCAAAGCAGGGAAAAGCAATCTCACATCACCTGGCAGCACAAGGAGGGAAGAGCTGGGGGTTTGTGGGCTGTTCAGTGTGCTTGGCTGTCCAGCCAGCTTATCAGCTGAAAAATAGAGGCTAGACTTTTCGGCTGCATGTGCTATTTCCCTATTCATTGTGTCTGGGTGATGTATTCTCTGCCTGTGGCTTTAATAAATATCTTTCATAGCTACTTTCTGCTTCAGTCACCCTTGGGATAGCTCTTTCCAACTCAGCTGCATCAGTGTGCTGAAGATGTTAAGTCCAAGTGTGTGGAACAGAGAAAAAAGGAGAGGGAACTTCATGCAGAGTATCTAAGAAAGCTTTAACTTTTTAACCTTATCTCTGTGAAGCTGCTGTATATTACACAAGCCTCACCTGCGGTTTGAGTGCTCTCACTTAATCATATTTCCTCTTCTTCCCTTTCCTTCTTGTACTTATACATCCACAGAGCATTCAAAAGTGTTTGTAAGGAGAATCCCAAGCTACTGCTAGGACTCAAACTTGTGTTGTTTTTTAATAAGGCTTTGCATGCAGGATGTTGGTGTGTTTCAGAGAGTATCCTGGAAATTTCAACAGGGGTGTGGGGAGGGAAGAGATCACAATTTTGTGTTTGGAAACTGAGTTTTGTCCTGTGTAGTAAGCACCCATCTTAACCCTGCTAGAGCAGAACAACCCCCCTTTTCTAGCAGAAACCAGAGTTGTTGTTAATTAATGTCTTGCTGAAAACTAAGTCTTTGCCATCTGTTCCACCCCCTCACTACGAATGCCACTCTCATTATGTTGATTATGTAATTAAAAATGAAAATATATTTTGGTAGAGTGCTGCATAGGCATCTGTCCTGATTCTTCTCCTGTTCCTATTTACCATCCCCTGCCCCCATCCCATAAGAAAAGGCGACAATTGTTTGACTGCTTGATAGCTTTATCCTGGAGCTGTGATGCTGCTGCCAAGCTGGTGTGTGTCATGGGAGCAGCCACTTCAACCCTGCCGCGTTTGAGCTGCGAATCCTTTAGAAACCCTCATTCTTAGGTTCATGAGAAATCTGTGGCAGGAAGCCGCTCCTTAGACTGAAGCTGCTTTAAGTTCTTGTGAGGGGTTAACTTGAATCCAGAAGAAGAAAAGTGAAAAGAAAGAGGCCTGGTTACTTCATAAGTGATAGCATGACCTCTGAGATCAGCCAGGCTGCTCCTGTTACAAATATGGCCTCTGTCTATCTAAGGGTGGAGGATGAGAGAAAGAGGAGGGGTAGCTTTCCTGTAAGTGGGTTAGAGCAATTACTGAGGTCTCTTACAGCAAATGAAGTTGTCAGCGTGAGTCACATTCCCTTATTTTTTTCTCAATGCCAAGTTTTAGGCAGTAACCAGACAGAGGGAGGAAAAAAAAAAAGGAAAAGCAACAATGGAGAAAATTTGGACTGAAACAACCCTTCATTTGGGTTATTGTTTGACATTTTAGTTCTGATTGTACATAGAGATAAAGGATCTATAAATATCCTGTCTGCTGAAATTCCTTATCACAACATCGCCTGTCAGCTGAACAAATAGGTTAGGTTCTCCAAATAATACATAATTACATATGTAAATACAAAATCGCTGATTATATCCATGCACCACATGGAATGAAGGTCTGATCACTGGAAAGGACATTAATCTTTCCTGTTTTACTGAGAGATGCCCCAATCTCAGGAAAGTTAGTTGCACATACAGCTATTACTGCTGAATTGGTATGAGCTCCAAGACCAGGCTGAAATAAGCAAGGAGATATTTATCTGACTGACTAGACTAGATGAAAGCATCTTCTGGCACTTTTTGAAAGTATCTTTGCATTTAGTTCTGTTTAACGAATGGCTGGGAGCTTTTCTGCTCTGCTTTAGAGCTTTTAATGAAGCATTGTGATTCCCATTGTGGTCAATTGTTTGACACTTTTATTATTACTGGTACGCATAGCGTTTTTTAATGTTTGACAGCTGGAGAAAGAAGTATTTTGTGCATTCAAACTTTTAGCACAAAGCTGCTGTTTTCCATTCTGCTTTTGTCTTTTATTCTTGCTGATGCAAATCAATGAAAGACAGAACTGATTAAATTACATTTGTTTACTTTTTCCTTGATGATAATAAGACACAGCCTGCCTTTTATAAAAGACAGAAATAGAGGATGTGAATTTTTCTACAGTATTTCTAGAAAGGTTTTTTTTTTTTCCTTACAATATAAAGGCATTTATTTGTTTCTTATGTCTTGATTTATCACATAATGTGCACTTCCTAATATATGTGGAATAAGAATAGAGCAATGAACAACAGTTAGCAATGGATTCCATTTGGAAAGCTTCTATCTTGTTTTTCTTATTAATTCAACAGCATAAATGATCAGACCACATCAGAAAACAAACACAGCAAGATACTTCTGTCCTTCACAGTAGGACTGCCTCCGATCATTATATAGCTGTACAAAAAATTCCCCTGCTTTGCAGGCTTTACGTTTATACATACGCAGTTGTTACGGGGTCCTGGCTTCAGTACATTAGTACGATACTGGAAAGAAACAAGCACTGAGGGGCAGGGCTGCAGAAATAGGATACCCATGATTGTTTTGGTGAGTAATGCGCATGTCTTGTGGATTGTGTAATACTTTTATTTTTTGAACGCTTGTCCTGAGAAGGGAGGCCTGTGTTTGTCTGTCTTCCTTGTGCTGTGTGTTTGCAAGGAAAAAGATCCTGGTTCAGGAAGACATTTCTAGAGGTCAACAGCTGCTTGGGAGATGGTAGGACAAGGTCACCAGGAGCATGGAGAATTACAGCAGAAAGATTTTGGGAGGGGTAAACGGCAGAAAACAGGAGAGGGAGAGGATGAGCAGAAAGGAAGTGGTAAGGAAGTCACTATAAAACTGCCCTCATGATTATTTTCCCCCCACATTTTTCCAGAATAAAGTGCAGCAAAGAATGGCAAAGACAAAAGAAGTGTCTGAAGGCTCCTCAGCAGTGTGGTCAAACCTCCCTGTTTCACTAGACTTAGGGAGTGATATCACACGGTAACTGAGCCAAATCTAATGGACTGCTGGTATGAGAAAGGACACTTCTGCTCCCAGCCCTGCTGCTTTCTTTGTACAGCTCTGGTGCTTGTCAGGCCCTTTGAGCTCATGCAGCTCAATAAACTGTAAGAACATGAATTCAGCAAAAAATATACCAGCCCAGGAAAGGAGGAGCCAGATGCTGTGAGAATGGAGCTTGGAACTGCAATGAGTGGGAGAAGTACCGATGTCAGATTTTTGCTGCACATTTGGGGCGTGCTGGGCTATGCCTTGCTGCTATTCTGTGCCTAACCTCCCACTTCGCCTCCTAGGTGGTGCTTCCCCTCAACGGGGCAGGAGATGAATACAGCCTGATCAGGAAGGCTGACGGGATAGGTGAAGGGAGGTGATCCACACGGCAGAGAATGAAGGGGACTGCAGGAGCCCAGGAGGATGTTATTATGGTAAGAGTAGTGGAAGAGGAACCAAGGAGGAAAGAGGACATGTTCAGAGCAACCACAGAAGGTTGCGGCAACAAGCACCTGAAAAATGTTTGAAAACAGGGCAATGGTCCCATCTTCCTAATACAGCTCTTAAAGGGTTATTCTTGTGCATTCTTGTGTAGCTGTCCCTGAAGGAGGAGTCCTGTTTACGTCCCTTGTTTAGGTACACGTTTCTCTAAATTGGGATTTGATAATAGGACATCTGCTGCATTTTTATTATCTGTGACAAGCAGCAGTAAAAGCTGTTCAGAGTTCATGATGGAAATGTATCCGTATATGGGCATTTATCCAGCTGCACTTCACAAAGGTAAATGGGACATGAGAGTGGTACACTGCCCCCTTTTAATCCATTTTCTATAGATGAGGGTACTTTTCCTCTCTGTGGGAAAGGCCAACACAGCTACTGTGCTAATAAACACTCATTTCTCACTGCAGCATATGCGCTTCCCAGACTCATAAATCCAGGCAACTTGTAGTTGAATAACAATTAAATATCCACACACATTTCCATACCACGGCCTGGTGCGCAAGGCACAGGCCTAAGTGGCCGGACAGCTGTTGTCTGCTCTCCCACACTTACTGTTTGGCAGAGCATAATCACTTAATCTTACCCTACTGCCATTAATGGTACCTGTAAAATTGGAGGCAGAGCATCATCCTACAGACATTTTGCCATAGCTTTCAAAAAGAGTGGTGTTCTCTCTNCAGCCTTTATTGTAATAGTAAAAAATACTTTTCATTGCTGTTGGCTTTTCTCTTGGGATTTCCAGACTAGGGATTCAGTTTGGCTCCGTTAATATCAGTGGGAAATGAGACATCATATTGAAAAGTTACATGAGATACGGGATGCTGATAGATCCTCACAACAATTTTGTGTCACTTGTACAAAATCCAGAGACTCAGTAATGCAGTAAGATAAATGTAGCATTTGATTACAATGGATGTATTGTAGTTATAAAAGGCATTTCTTATCATTAGGCTCTGTGTATCTGGAGTAATAACCACTATATTTCAGGTAAGAGAACAATAATGCGAGCCAGATTATTTTCCCATTGTAAAAAATTTCAAAATCCAAAAAGCTACAAATGTCTTAATTATTAATACAAGTTAGCCAGATCTAGGGGCTGGTGGCCAGAGGGAACATCTTTCTGAAGTTCAATCTTTCCCTTGGTCTAGCTGATAACAGTCTACGTGGCAGAGTTTAAAATGCTATAGTCATTTAAAGAAGTAAGAATTGTATAGAGTTGTTAGGCATCTTGAATTTCCATGCAGCAGGGTTATCACATGAAACATCAGTTCAGATCTTCCCATTTGTCCCAGAAAGCTTGAACAAACAGATAAGCCCTTTATTTGCTTTGAACTTAAGCATCCTTCAGTGGTGAAGCCCTATGAGACACAAGGCCAGTCTTTGCACTGGTGTTGTATAGTTACCTGTCAAAATGCTTATTCCTTATAGAATTGGCAGAAACCTTGAATTTTCTCCCTGACCCCCACCCTGTATACCTGTCAGCTGCAGACCAAGTCCTAGCCATGCTCACAAGAACATCCTGAATCAGTCTCAATAATTTGCATTTCCTTGCCAAAGATCTTAATCTGCTTGGGGTGCAAATTGCACCATCAAGGTTGCTGGTGTTGAAAACTCTGCACCCTTCTGCTGCAAAGCTCTATGTTTTCAGGCTAGGTTAATTTATCCAGAAGAATTGAGACAACAAAGCTGTCAGGGAAGAAAGGCCACACAGCAAGACTGCACTTCTCTGAACATCTGCACAATTTGTATATTTGATTAGGTACCTCAGCACTTGCAGATTATTGTTGTTAGAAACAAAACTTACTTTTGCCATTTTCATATAAGGCTCTGTGCTGTAATTCTGCAGATGTTCATTCTCTGTATCCCCACATTGTTTACAAAAATGACAAATGCTGATAGTAAAAATTACATTTGCTCATTCAAACATCTTGATATTTATACATAAAAAAATCATATGCTGGGGTCCAACGACCTAATGCGAGATGCAACATGGACTTCAGCAGGAGGTGGATGAGGCCCTCAAAGTCTGTTTCTCTCACACAAATAGTCCCCTGATAAATATAATGAAAACCTTCTTTTGTTTATAATGACAGATGCCACAGGGGGTTGTATATTTGGATATTATTTTTTCTCAATGAGTGTTTATTAACAAATGCTTGAAAGTTTTATGATGTGGTGAAAACTGTATCTCTCATGATAAACAGGAAGTGCTCAGAGGTATTGCATTACCCCTGTAATGCAACACAGATCCCAACAGCTTAGCTCTTTTTTTCAAAATACTGTGACACCACTTCCTTCAGGAAATCTCTCTCATCTGCACAGCTCTTATCTAGTATAGATATGCAAAATTGAAAAAGAAATGGTTGTTTTAAACTTGAATGATGATTCATCAATTTCAGACCGTAGAAACAGATGTGTGTAATTTATAGAACATCTATTAAAAAAATGCTGTACAGACTCTTCGGGCTCTCAGGTCAGTGGATTGAACAATGTGTAAGGAGAAGAGACCGATAACCTTCCTTCCCTCCCACAGCACAGGTGCAGCTTAGAGAGCAAAAATGTGGATTTCCCTGCAGGTGCTTGAAGTGTCTCAGCCATAAATCTGGCCATGCCTCTTCTGTGGGTCTGTCATTCAGTGTCAGCAAGGCCAGATCTGGCCAGTAAAGGAGAAAAGACAGTCCTGCCTTCAGTCAGGTCTTGTTATCTGCCAAGACTCTCAACAGGAAAGCTAAGTATGACAGTTCATATGTGGAACCTTATATTGAGAATAACTGTCCTATGGCCTCCACCTTGCCCATAAAGGCTGCCCCGCACCTGTCATGTGATGCTATGTCAACGTTGCCTGAATTTTGAACCCTGGTGACTTTTACATGAAAAATCTCAGAATCCCATTAGTGTACTGTTCCCTATCACTTATCTCTGTTCAGCCACTGCCCATCATTTAGACTAAAAATAATAACAGGAGACAACTAGGAAGTATACCTGTGCCATCGCAAAGTCATTAGCTACATGTTTATTTGTGATGAACATCAACCCAGCTGACAACATTACATGAAAGTAGGCACTGGCAAGCTCCTTCTAGCAGGTCTGGCACCATTCCCCAAACTGGTTCCCCATGAAGGGACTTGCGTGTCTGCAAAGTGCTTCACTTGCACAAAGCCAGATGCAGTGGGGTCTGGATATCGCCCCTCCAACACTTCTTTTCCCATTTCTTATTCCCACTACCTGTTCATCTTTTATTTTACGTTCTTCCTTCATCATCCTTTCTTCTCTGCCCTCACATCAGCCAACCTCTTTGTCACAAATGCTGCCTAAATTTTTAGCTATGAGAAGTATTAAAAACAAAGTTACTGCAGTATCTGGACAACATAAACCCCTAGTAATCCTGTTTCTATGTTCTTTGATTTCTGCCTATGTTGCAGGCATTCCTTGTCCTGTCTACAGCTGAACTGAGAACTAGTGGGGGGAACAGCATATTTTAGTATTTGTAAATCATTAGACTTATGATGTTTTGTAATAATGTTATCTCCTTTTTTGTATTTTCTTGTGTTTTCCCAGCAATCAGTGGTATCAGAAATACAGTGATCAAGAGACTGATATTATACACAAGCTAAATCTTTGTAAAAATTTAATAGCCTTCCAGTGCATAAAGCTTTGGCACAGGAAAACAATGGCCATATACCAGGACTTCAGTGGCATCCTCACAAGTCACTGTAATGTTCTGTATGAATATTGACTATATGTCTGGGTTGTTTGTTTTTTGTTTTTTTTTTTTAATCAATCCTGTAAAATAACTTTTTATCTGGTGGTTCAATTCTCTTATCCACAGCTTGTTTACTGAATTTTATGTCTTGGGCAAGATGTAGCAAGCTCACGAGGAGTAGCTGGTTTTCAAAAGATACAAGCTCCAGATAACTGAGGACAAGTAAAGCACACAACAATATTGAAATCACTCAGAGTTTTATTGCAGCTGACTGAGACAGAGCGTGCTTTGAGGCTGGGAAATTTCCATTACTGAAGTGCAGGACAGTGCCTGGATACTGCTGCTACTGCAGTTGAAAAAAGCAACTTAATTTTACATAGACAGCAACAAAATGTCAGTATATTAATTAAAATTGGTAGAATTACATAATAAGCTGTTAAGGTTGCTGTAAAATGGAACCTTTTTAAAATATTTAGAGTATAATTGTAAACTAGCCGTACAAAACTAAGGAACATAAAAATGACTTGCCGTGTTTTCAAACTATATTTGTGAACTGCAAATCTAACAAGAACATGACGGATAACACAAAACATCTACAACAGTGACAGATTCTGAGTGACAGAATGATACCCTGTGTGAGATCAAGGTTGTTACTGACAGTATAGTTCTGAAATTAATAATCTTTTGTGCTCCCCTTGGCATGCACAAAACAAACATAGCAATCTGTTTACTAGTTTTAACTCCATGGTGTATAAGCCACCATAAGCTTCCTGCAAAGTCAGTCAGAATGCTGGATGGGGAAAGGGAAACGCTGGAGGGGGGAGGGGAAAGTAAATTTGTTTTGGCATCAGTTGCCCAGCAATTTGGGTGAGAGACTGTTTTTAACTTCTCAATGGTGTAAGATCCTCATTTTTGTTGATGTCACTTTATACTGCCAAAGCAGTGGCCAACATTAAAATGAAAATCAGTCACAAGGGATTTCAGCTGTATGTCACCAGTTAAATGAAGCCCAGGTAGGTACTGCCTAGAAGTTATTAGCATCTGATGCTCTTTATGAATCTTAGGATAGTTCCCTGTGGATCACAGCTCACATCTAAGCAATTTAAGTTTGTGTCACATTCATCACCATGGTTCCTGAGTGCCTTAGAAGTTAAAATATATCTTTACAAAACATCTTACATGTCTTATTTCACTCTCTCGTCACCCCCGCACAGAGGCTTGAGGTCTTTTTAAGTAATGCTAAGAAAAATTGTTTTATATACTTAATGCCTGGATTTTGTTGGGATGATGGGGAGGTTCAGGGTCATGCTGAGGTACTCTGAAAGCAAATGCCATACTCCTACAGCAGCTACCAAGAAACCTATGTCTTCAATGTCCCCATGCAAATAATACAACTAATACAATGATGATGATTTTGGGATATGTAGCTTTAGTTTTAAATTAGCACAAAAAATTGAAATCCCTCCCACCCCTGATAGAGTGGCACTGTAGGGCTGCTACATCATGTTTGTCCTTTGCCAAAACGTGATAATGCTGTTTCCAGGTCTTGTAGGGACTTTCACGGTATGATTTACTTTTCAAGGGACCTATTTACAGAACACAAAGTTAACAGTTAAGTAGATATGTACATCAGTACAGGGAATTTCTAGACCCTGACTGTAGGATGAACTCATCCATGTGACTCCCAGACTTGAGATGGAGATATCATCATGGCATATTTAAACTGACCAATTACATGGCTTATCTGTTTCCTAATGTAGCTTTCAAACTGAAGATACTGCGTTTCTGTTTGGACAAACTCTTCTTAGCAGTGCTTTTCTTTCTTTTTGAAATAAAAGGGCTGTCTTTCCTCCTGCTTTTCATTATCTGCTATCATTTTTTTAGTAAGTATTACCTCTTGTCCCCAACATAACCCTCTATTTTGATCACGGAACTAATAATTTTCTTAAAATACATTTATGTTCTTTCCAAAATTGAGACTTTAATGTCATCTGGTTAAGGTAAAAGACCCAACATTAAGTGCAGGTAATGGCAGCGTATTTAAACAGGTTGAAAAGCAATTGATAATGCTTCTGTCTGGTCTGCCTATCTCGGTAACTCTAGTGCTTCACTGAAATATACGCACTAAGTCCCGCCACATGAGAAATTGTTGGAAAGAATGCCATAGCATTTTGACCACTTTATTTGGGTTTAATTGGATTAGACATATATTTGAACACAGCATTCAAAGGAGCTGACAGTTTTTCCACAATTTCCTGGTCTGCTGAGTTAAGTTTCCTTTTTGATCAGACACATCCTGGTGAACGTAGAAAATAATCTAGATACACGCCAGTTTTTAATTAAATTGGCTATGACAGGTTGTGTTTAAGCTAGATTCTCTGTAATAATTTGTTTTGCATTTGCTGATGACAGATTTATTTATGTACGTAATCAGAACTGTAAGCATAATTTCATTTTTAGAGTTAAGAGAACCTTTTAAATAATATTTTACTTGGTTTCAGAAAATTTAAACATTTATTCACGTTTACTGCTGTCTAAAATATCTGAGAAAAACAATGCAGTGTTTCTAAAGTGCAGAACATGTCATGGAAAGGAAAGCACTGTATACAAGTAAAAATGAATACATCAGAATTACCCCCAGCATTATCCCACTCAAATACATAAAAAAACTATGCTGTACAGTTGAATGTCTGTTAAATACAGAGAGGAGTTTATGAAATTATGTTGGTCATCCGTGACAGCTTTCATTCCATCAAACTAGGCTGGGGCTGCATCTAAGCCCAGACTGCTGGGTTGGGCTGCCTCGGAGGAGAGTCCTGGGGCTGTGGTGTGGCTAACCGGCTGCGCAACTAAAGCCAGAAACTCTTCCCTCTTGACTCCTGGTCAAACAGCAAGCCTGATGCTTTGGAGGATGTTAGCAAGTTGGAATCGGGAGGTTATACAGCACTTGAAAGCAGCTACGGAAAATTGCAATTGTTCGGTCAATGGCAAAGGAAGCTGGTTTGCAGCAAGCAGCGACAGAAGAAGGTGGGATGCCAGAAATGGCCCTCTGGCAGTTGGGAAGTGGAAGATAGAAAGAACATTGGCAGGGATACCTTCAAGGAAAAGACAGAAGACGTGAAGCGGCAGAGTTGCCAGCAGAGATGTCAACAGAGAGCAGAGCTGAGAGAGAAATGTTGAAAGAAAGAAGAGGGGAAAGTCCAACTGGTGAGAACCTGAGAGCAACTGGATTGTCACGCAACAGCTTCTGGCTGAGCACTTACGCAGGAATGCAAAATTAGTAACTACTTCTAAGAAAAAAGCTTGATAGTCCAGGGGTAATTGGATGATTCCACACTGGGTCTTCTGACAGACTGGAATGAGTATAAACATGGAGACAGGCAGGCTAAAATGTATGTAGATTATGTATTTGAGTGAATTTTCAAAGGAACAGAAGACACAGCACATCTCAAGCAGCTGTGGCAAGAGTAGTTAAAGCAAGTAGCAGTCGGACTTCAGATGAGCGGTTAATACTTTTTGTCAAGATCACTGGAGAATTGCAGAAAAAAAATTCTGAAGCAGCGTTAAGATCCTTGTACATAACTTTTGCAAACTTCCAGATGAAGCAAAAGCCATTTTAGGAAGACCGAGCCTTGCGGGAAGAGAGAGATGATACGCACTGTCGCAAGCAGTGACCACGGCATGAGACAAACCATCATCAACTACGTTTTCATCTCCCATTAAAAGTCTTCAGTTTATTTACATTTATATAGGAAACCACCAACAGGAAAATCCGATTCTATATAAAAACAACATGCTAGCTAGTGATTACAGAACTATGCACTGAAGTTAGGAAATGTCAGAAATAAACTTGCTCTTATTAGAGTAATTCAGCCTTCACGTCTAATAACCTTGCACTGCATGACATCAGAAGGTTGTAGCGCGGCCAAGCCTGGCACACAGCCCTTCTGGGTCTGACCAGCGCCTCTAACACAAGAGAAGCCCTTTCTTTTCCTGCAGCTGACTCACTCCCGGTCATCCTGCGCTCTGCACCGAGCGCAGCTCCTCAGAACGCGCAGCCTGCAGTCCGCAGTTAACGTGTGCTGCGGAGGGCACCGACACAGACCAGAGGCGGGGTGCGGGGCCCTGCGGGACACCGGGCCTGCCCTCAACGCGTCCTTCGGGCCGGCGCCCGTCGGGCAGAAGCTCGACCCTCGCTCCACGCAGACGCCCCGCTCCGCCCGACGCCGGCCGGGACAGCAGGACGCGGAGCGCGGCCCGGACCCCCTCCGCCGCGCGGGGCTCCATTTCCTGCCTCCGGCCCGCCGTCACCTGACGCCTCTAATGGCGCCGGGCGGCCGCGCGCCCGCAGAGGCGGCACGCCTACCACGTGACCCGCCCGCCGCGCCCCCTCCCCAGCGGCTGCAGTTACCGCAGTCCCCGGCCCC
>VXBL01003756.1:167229-221611 GCA_013400195.1 Aramus guarauna | reverse complement strand
CCCAAAAAAAAATTCCTCCATCTACGGGTGCAGCTGAACATCTCGTTTCCTTTCAGTCGTGTGTTTATTTTCTTGAATTTTTTTTGGCCCTGCCTCTAGAGTTGGTTACTCTCTTTATTTTCTCTGTAGTGTGATTGCAGACGTTCAAAAAAGGGAAAAGGTCGTAAAATCCTGCTAGCAGCTCCGTGTTTCTCCTTGTGCCTGTGTGAAGGCTCACCTGGCTGCATGTCCCCGAGGTCACAGTTGATAAAAAAAGTGAATCTGTGCATACGAATTGCTGCCCCTGCCTGGCTTTTCATAGGACGTGCTGTCTGTGCTGCTTAGCCTACCAGATTAGCGTCTAAATTAACGTATGTACAGGTGAAAGTTCTCTTCAGCCGTTCTAGCTCATAGTTATTTTGTATCATGAAGACTTGTACTAAGTCTCGCTGAAAAGCAATCCTGTGTGTTTGCTTTGGTTAGTACCAGTCATAAAGAACAAGGTGAATGAACTCCAAGATACTGAAAATGTCAGCTAACCAGAATGAAAGGCTGAGGTGGGTTTTTTTAGCAATCTAAATGAGTTGGGATAATGCTCTGTGATGGTATATCTAGTGACTGGGTTATAAATCTGGCATGCTCAGTGACCTTACTAAGGATTTCTTACTCTGTCTTCTATTAGTAAAACAGGTTAAATTATTTCAGAAGTTAAATTGTTGGTTTTTTTTTTTTAAGGAATACAAATGAAAAATTCTTTTGTTGTTTTGTCAACTTTCCTCCAAGGCTGATTCTGTTTCTTCATCATGTTTCTTGACCGGAGGTAGTAAATGAGGTTTACAAGCTATGACTTCATGAAAGCTTTGTCAGCATTAATTTCTCTCTCTGATGCTTAATCTTTTGTAAACTAGTGCATTTCTCAGCAAAGGCTCTTCACAGCCTTTAGCTGCATGTTACAGATTTTTATAGCTGTAGGTTTTTTGCATATAATCATTGATTTGTGCTGGCCTGTTAAGATGAAGTCATTCTGTATTTCAGGGTGGAAGCTTTCATCTAGGCCTGGATTTAGTTGGGAGATCAGCCTCTCTTACAAAGTTTTGAGTTGCAGCCTTTACTTTTTTGCTGTGGGAATAACCTTCAAAATGTAAATCAGAAATCCTGTTTACAATGTAAAAATATCCAAGTTCTTGCCTTAGTGTTAGAAATCACAGCAATATATCCAGTCCAAAATTTGTTAATGAAGCTTATGATACAAGCTGTATTTTATTATGGTGTACTTTATCATCTGAGCTTGGACAAGTGAACTGCTGCAGATAATCTTGGTATAACTGCACTGGTTTACACTCGCAGTCGGATTTAGGAAGGTATGTGGGAATAGTATTTCCAAGATGTATGCTGTATATAGGCCGGTTCATGTCAACAGGGTGTTAAAAATGTGTTTAACAGACAACATGTTAAAGCCAAAATGTTTGACCACACATCAGAGATTACAAGAAGCGGTACAATGGCAGTTGATGCCCTTTTTTGGCATCACTATGCTAGTGAGCAGATACAGGGGAAACGAGGCCACTTTCTCCCCCTCCAGATGGTATGTTATTAAGCTCTATACTGAAACTATTTTCCCACCAAAACTATATAAGGTTATCTTTTATTTAAAAATTTATTCCAACCCATTATGTCTGCTATGAATCCTATACAAAATTACTAACAAAAAATCCAAATCTCTGGTTCAGTTGAAATGTGCATTTAGCTCCTGTGTTTTTTACTCTAAAATTATTTCTGTGAAATGCTAAACTTGGTATGTTGTGCTCTTAATTATTGCTGTTCTGCCTCAGGAGTGAAATGACAGGGAACAAAGTCTCAGTTTATATTGTATACTTGATAAGGAAAGTGTTGGATGCACTTGTTGTAGTTAAATGCCATAGCAACTGTAATATATTGTAGTGTCTAACATACAAGTTACTATGATTAAGTAAGATTACTTATCAATTGACAGATGTATAGGTTATGCAGTTTAATACTACGTGTCTCTTATCTCGCTTTGATTGCTAATGCAGTGAGGATCTGCAGAAGCTTCTCCCTTGGGGGGCAGCGTAGAGGGCAAGCTATAAGTGTGCAGATGGAGATGTTTCCTGCAACTGCAAAATCCATTTGAATTTGTACACTTTAATGAAAAAAAGCAAAGCAGGCTATGATGGTTTTGTTTTAGACCCACAGCTAATGTGTACGACTTGGGAGATGCTAGTTATTTACAAGTGCGTTGTGCCATCAGGCTTATTATATGGAAAACAAGTGACTTTTAAAATCCTTCACTCTTTTCCTTGTTTTTTCCTAATTCTTCTATTTCTGGATTATTGGATTTGGGAGTTGAAAACAATAAAATTATTTTAATTATATTAATAAAAGGGCAAATGAAGTATTCTTAGGAGAGTGTTGTTACGGTCAGTCTTCCATTTTGATTTTGCAGCAGAGAGAATAATGTTTGAGAAATATTGATCGCAACATAAAATAACAGCACAGGAAACAGAGGAAGATGTTGATTGAATAGACTGTACGCGAATGTTCTCTCATCTGGATTTGAAAACCCTTAAAGGCATTTAACTGTTTTCTCTAGTGCAGTCATTTTTAACGTACTCAGGTTTTGAGTAAAAATAAACTTGAGAGCAGTATATTTACTGCTGTGTTGTGCTTGCACTTTCTCAGCTTCGTAAGCAGAAAAGGCATGTTATCAGGCAAACCCCCATCTTAATGTTTTCCAGTTAAACTCTACCAGAAATGTTCATCCTTTGATACAGGCTTGCATCTTACTCAGAAATTTTATTGCTAGGGGTGAAGTGGTTAATAAGTGGATATCCATGTCAGTGTCCCTTTCTAACCTATTTTTTATTCTCAGTATTTCTGCATGTGAAATTAGGGGATGACCACAGTGCAAATGAAGTTTTAGCCAAAAATCCTCAGCACTTTCTAGGACTGCAGGACATTCTTTGAGCAATTATTTAGTCATACAGTCATGTTTGTTACTCTGAATTAATTTATCCACATATATTCAAATGTTGTGGGTTTGGGGTTTTTTTGTTTTTCTTCATCTTTTTTGCTTAGGAGTTGCTTTGAGGGGTTTTGGTGTGAAGTTCTTTGTGACTTTTCCTTTTTTTTCAGTGATAGGGGATTATCAACCTCAGCGTCAGCTGGGACTGACTTTCAGACCAAGTCTGAAAGTTTCAGAACTACCTTTCAGACACAAGAAAATGTGAAAGGTTTTTGAGATTGTCTCCTCCTTCCCAAATGTGTAGGGTTTTTTTTCTTCTTTTTGAAAAAAAAAAAAAAAAACCAAACCAAAATCAACCTGTCAACAGGCCATACTTTAAACACACTGAAACAGCAATAAAAATAAGATTGTGTTGAGCTTTAAATTTCCGGTGTGAGGTTTTTCTTCATCCAGTTGGTCAGTGGTAATTTGGCAAGGATGGTCATTTGACTTTTTTAAAGCAAGTCATCTTTTTGGAAAGAAATGGTGAATGGGATAGGGATGTTCTGTTTTATATTCTGTTTCTTGGAAGTCCTTTTTATCATCAGGCTTATGTGAATGTGAAGTGTTATCACTGCTGCAAATAACTGCATATAAATAATAAACATAACTACAGTTGGAAGAAAACAGTCTTGAAGCTCGAATCTTGCATTTCTTGGCCTGAATTTGACTGGGTTGTTACAAAGACATCTTTGTGTTACTGGTGTGCTATAGAAGATTGATATTAGAAGTTAAGGTAGTCAATAGATGAACATTAAAGTAATATGAAAAGAATATTTTAAACATTTGGCAGTAGTTTTTTCAAAGTTCTGCTCCCTTCTATGTCTCCTGGAACAGCCCTAGTTTTATAGGATGGATCGTTTAAAATGAAATCTGAGGAGTATATGCATGAAGAGGCTCGAAACAGGAGGAAAAAAAAATCAGGAATAGAAAGATCTGCAATGTGTAGATATGAAAATAGAAAACTTGATGGGATTGATGGCTGTGTAATATATTTTTTTCAAGATAGTCCAATGTTATGCCAAAAGGTAGGTAGCATTTGCATCCATCTGTGAGGGTCAGATTGGTGATCGGGGGTGGACTACTTAGTGGCAAGGATCAGAAACAGCTTACAATTTTTTTCTTGTTAACTATTGCATTGATCTGGTGAGAGTACCCTTTAATGACAGAGCAAGTATAGAGATTCATGCCCCTGTTTGTATGTGTTTTTAGGGAGCACAGGTTGGGTATGCATGTTGGTACCTGGTAATTAACATGTTCTGGTCTGTGTGATAAGGAAAAGAGTACTCTAATACATCCTCCTTAGTGCAAGGATCGGAGTAGAGAATTAGGGAATGTAATTGGTGGCTAGTTATCAGCTGCTTCCTTCTGGGGAGAAGGCCGAAGTAAGCATTTCCCTTCAGTCACTCAAACTACTAGCGCTTGCTTAATCTGATGTGGAAACACAAAAGCAGCAATTAGAGCTGCTTTTCCTGCTATCCCCTGTGATGCAACAGGTGGTCGGCAAGCTGTGCAGCAGGCATCGGGGGTGGGACAGCAGCTACTTACTCTGTATCAGAGCTGTCTTTGAGATTTATAGATGATGAGAGGTAGCAACTTTTCCTGTCTGCCCAAAGTAATGCGATGCTGGCTTAAAAATTGAAGAGCGCAGCTCAGGGACACTTGCATTTTATAAATAAATACACATTTTCTTAACACAGCATGGTCCAGCCCATGGAAACAGATAGAGATAACTTGTGGGGGTTTTTTTAGGTATGATTTACTAAGGAAATAAGGCTTACATTCACAGTACCTGTATGTGGTTGCATCAGTCCATCTCCTGTACCCCTACGTAAGATTCTTGAACCTGTTGCCTGCCTTCTACAAAATTTGACAGATGGTAGAAATCTTAAAGATGGAAAGTTTCTGCAAGTTTCTTAAAAAATAGGTATTTTGCTAGAGTGAAGAGATCCTATATGCTGCGCCACTGAGGAAGAGACTGCATCAGGAAGTCACATATGAGAAGTCAGACTCCCCCAAAGAGACATGACAGATGCCCCAGTTTCACAGATGGATTTATTAGTACTGTTGAGACCAGAAATTTGTATTTGTAGGACACCAGGCTCTGTTGGTTCAGTGAGATCCTTGTTTAGGAGTGGGAATCTACAGCTCACAGAAGAGTTAATACTTACCAACTGAGTAGGTGTACAGCTCAACTTGAGTTGAAAACTAATACTTTGCCAACATAGTAATTTCTTAATGTTTTTTATGTTGATGCTTTGTCATAGCTGTGATCGAGAAATGAAGTTAACTGATCAATTTGATATTTAATAAAAATATTTTATGTCATCTTGCTGTGGAATATTTCACAGCATAATGTAGGTTGGAAGGGACTTCCTGAGGTCATGTAGTCCAACCTCCTACTCAAAGCAGGGCTGATGTCAAAATTAGATCAAGTTTCTCAACTTGTCCACTCAGTCTTTCCAAAATCTCCAGGGACAGAGATTCTGCAATGTGTCTGGGCAGCTTCTGGTTCTAGTGTTAAACCAATTGCCCGATGAAACTTAGCACTTAAAACCATGAGTTTCCCTTGCCGCAAGTTGCAACAGTCACCTCTTGTCCTTTGTACTTTTTACCTCTCAGAAGAGTCCGTATCAGTTTTCCTTGTAATCTCCCTTTATGCAACTTAAAAGAGCAATTAGATGCTTCCCCTCACCTTTTTTTCCCCCTCCTAGCCTATACAGACCCAACTTCCTCAATTTTTTCTCTTGTATGTCGTGTCCTTCATCCCCCTGTGCATCATAATGGTTTTCTGCTGGACTTGCTCCAGTACTGGGAGAGAGGAAAACTGGATGTGATATTCCAGATGTGTCCTCACAACAGTAATCACTTTCCTTGACCTGCTGGCTACGCACTTAATGACACAGCCTGGTCCATGGTTAACCTTCATTGCTGTGAGCAGGTGCTGCTAATGAAGTTAGATGTTCTTGTAATCTAGAAAATACTTGTGTTTGCACTTAAAGTGAAGTATTTTAGGAACTTTTCAAATAATGTTGGGGGGCGGGGGGGAACAACAACCCACAACATTTTATTTAGTGATTTTGATTATATTTGATTTTGATTTCCAAATTGCTCAAATTAAGTGTATGGAGCCATAAACATATTTTAGAATATAACTTATCTTTTGCTGTGTTGTCAGGTAAATTGAGAGTGTATGTGAAATGCAGCAAAGTGTAGTTTGTTTCAGGTGATTTATCTGTGTAGAACCTAGATTCTTTTAATTGTTAGGTCAGTTATTAGAGTTGTTTCTGAATTAATCTTAAGAGGGGAGCTTATTTTCTTTTGCATTATTACAACTTATGGACATATAAAGAAGATATTCTCAAACTCATCTTTTTGCAAGTTACATTAAAAGTCAAATATGCATTACTTCATTAACAGCTTTGACCAGGCAGATTAGTAAGAACCAAGTAGTAGTAAGTCATTAACGCAGATGGGGGGTTATTTGATGAGATATTGGAACATACTTTGGCAAGATGAGGTTTGTACTCTGTCAGCATGCAGTAGGTTGGTTTCTGTTTCAGAGAGCATTCCTGTCTCCACCCCTTTCCGCTGGGTTTCGAGAGCTAGGGCAGAGGCAGCCTCGTGTCCCCTGCAGAAGGGACTACACCCCGGCTGCCACCCGGACAGGCTTCTGGTGCCATGGCTGCCTGCACGCTGGCCGAAGGAAGGGCTTCCAAAAGGTTGCTGTGTGCTCCCTGGGCCCAGTGGCCTTTCAGTGGTGGATGCAATACTGATTTGTGTGTCTGTGTGGTTTGTAGAAAGGTTTTACTAGAAATAGCGTTCTATTAGAATTACTAGAAATAGCGTTCTATTAGATTTGGATAGAATCTCCCACAGCAGTCCAGTTTTTGATGGAGTTGTGCATGTGTTTTTACTATCTATCTTGTTTAGCAGTACCTAAAATCGGAACAACCTAGGATCTATTAAGGGAAAATCTCTTCTCTTGGAGGTTCTTCTTTTGTGTTTTAAGATAATTTTCATAAAATACTGAAATACTCTGTGGTGATTAGAATGCAAATGAGAGTTGTTACATCATAGAAAGTAATTCGTCTGTGTTGTGGGTATGTTTTAAGTACCAGCAACTTGCAATTAGCCTTACAGTTTATAATATGCAATTACTTCATTTTGCAGTTTTCCTTAAAATTAGCAGCTGTCACTGCAGTACCTTACTGCTCGCTTGTTTGGAGGGAAGGCAGTTTGCTTCACCAAATATTGCTGATGTGTCCTGAGTAAAACTTGAAGTCATTTGAGCACTGCAAATCAATAGTCCCCAAACTATTCTGTCTGGAATTTTCCCAATTTTATTGGGATTTGCATGGTGCAGAGAATCCCAAATGTCATTCAGGCTTTTATATTGGATTTTTCTGAGTGTTTCATAACAGTGAAATATCTTCCTTTTAGTTACAGTAGCCAACATGTCTTAATATTGACACTCTGAACAAAACACAAGCTTAATACATTGAGGAGCTAGGGTTTACTGTTGGCGTGTCTTTTTAAAATGATGGAAAAAACATGCCTTATAAGCTGATACTGAAGGGAGGTAACTTCTGATAGTGGAGAGATGCACACTCGGTGGTAGTGTTTTGGGTTTTGTTTTGCAAGTGGAATAGTGAACAGAGTGGACAGTAGCGATAAGCTTTCTCTAGTGCTTTGATAGTTTTAATTTTGCAGTGATGTTTCTACAGGTTTAGGAAAACCTCTGCTTCTAAGTATGCAAGAATGATTTTGTTCAGTGATTTATTTCTTTATTTTATGTGGGAGTGAAATACTGTGAACTATCTCTTCTGAAGATTTATATCATGTGGAATCAAATAAGTTAGTTACTGAAAAATATAGTAGTTGTCTAGATTTTGTGGGTTTTTTCCTTTTCCTAGAGCTGATTTTAGCAGGAGTATTTGAGATATAAGTCAAATCAGAACCTTGTTAGACAAAAGAGTAAACCTCATTGGGGGATTTTTTTTAATACCATTACCACTCAGCTTTCTGGTAGTGCTCTACCTGCTCTCTGGAAAAGGGGAAGTATTTCCTATGCACATTTATAGTCCCTGCTTTGCTGCCAGGGTGGTGTGCTGGTTGTTTTCCAGGCTCTGGAGTAACACCGGTTACATAACTGACCTGTCGTCGCTGTCTTGGTGGCTTTTTGTTGCCTCTTGAGAAGTCAGGCACAGGAGGAGGAAGTTGGTGCTTTGCTGGCTCGTGCATCGAGGTTTAACTTTCATGACAGTCGGGCCCAGACACTTACGCTGTGGTTTCCATGACTGACTTGTGCACGTCTCAGGCTGTGCTGCTTCTAAAGGGGCAACCTTTCATTCTGTGCCTTGGGTCATGTCGTTCCTTCTTCCGCTCCTGTGCTGGTGCTTACACAGGTGTAGTTAGCTGTGTTGGAAAACTGAGATAGCTGAAAAGTTACTTCATAAAAAATAAAATAAAATTTAAAGGTGGTAGATGTTACTGATGCAAACCCCTGTGAGTGCTAGTGCTGACACAGGAAAGGAATAGGAATATGCAGGAATTACTGGAAATACTGGCAGCGGAGAACCCGTAAACTTCTAAAATGAGGAGGATAAGTGGGAAGGCAAGACATAGACAAAATACTAAGATGTAAGAGTTGCCTGTTTTCTGAAGACCAACTTCAGCTGAAGTGGCATAAAGTAGAGTAGGGACATATGATGATTTGAAGTCACTGTGCTTCACAGCTAAAGGCATGGAAAGAAAAATACATATTAGAAGAGATTGAGAAGTGATCTTTTTTCCTGAACAACTAAGATTGATCAAAACACCATGAAGTTACATGACAACTTTAGCCAAGCAATACAGAACCTTGGGTGAAAGAGCTAATATTTTTCTAATACTAATGTTAAGGTGTAGTTCTAGAATTGCTGCTCTTCATAGTTCTGCTTAGTAGGTGCTAACAAAACATAAATCATCTGGTCTGCCACACCCAGGATTATGAATTGACTGAGCTTCTGGCAAAAGTAATTTATTTAACAGACTCCATTTTGCATGAATAGCTATGTGTTTTCAAAATACTATGAGTAATCTAAGGAGTTAAACTATTAAGTCATTATTATGTCCATAGTAAAGAATTTAAAATTGTAATGTTTTGAAAGGTTCCATTAGATTTTACTTTTCAAATTCTGAAAAATAAAATCGGGCCATTGTAACCTATTAGAATTATTTGAGTAGTTGTATGAAAACAAATCTCCTATAGGAGGTTACAAAAGAGCCTTAAGAATTTGTGGTGTGAAGGGCAATAACATGTAGTAGATCAGAAATTTGCCGAAGACTAAAATCACTTATAAGTAAGTATTCACTTTTGTCATGGGAGGAAAGAGTTGGCATAATGGTGCCAGAAACCTTTAATATTAGGATTGATTTTGAATGTTATGAAAAAGATGACTGAAAAAGTAGGTGGTAAAGGTGAAGGTAATGCAGTTACATTTTGACTCAGTAAGTTTGAGGTTAACTAAAAGCATGAGAGAGCAGTCTGCTTTGATTACTTGGGCACCCTGCTATGGACTTGTGATAAAAATAAAGGACACTGGTTTAGAAATTAGATTTCTTTTCCCTCTTGTTAGAAAAGAAAAACAATCAACTTTATAAGAAATAGAAACGAAAATAGTTTTAAGTATCTTCTATAGTAAAAAACAAAACCATAGCAGTGATCATTTGGTAATGAGAAACAGATAAAAAGGGTTAGGAACATGGATAAACTCATGAGGAGTTTGTAAAGCATGACAGTTGCTTTGCAGAGGGGTCATGATAAAAAGCTTAGAAACAGGGATTTGTTTTTTCTTAGCCCCAAAACAATAATCTAGCCACTGATACTAGAATCCTAATAAATGAAAACTGCTTTAAAAAAAACCCCAAGTGACACCAAAACAAACCCAAGATTTTCAAATAGCGTGCAGTTAGGAATTTTTGGGTAGGGCCAGATTAGTACTACTGTAAATTGGATCCTATCTACTATATAGTTATTTTAATGTTCTCTTGTTGTTCTTCCTCTGCTGCCATTTTTGTAGCATGAGATGCAAAAGAAATGGGGAGAAATTGTCAGTGAGTTTCAGTGTCTGTGGGCAGCCGTATGTCACAGCAGTGCATATTCTTTTTCTTTCCTTGACGAAAAGAAGACTTAAGATAAATCTGAGGTCATCTTGTAATTTATAACTTGAGGTAGTTTTCCAACACACTCAACAAATGGTGGAGAATTCAGCAATCAGATAATAAAAGGTCCATCTCTTAAACATTCAAACTTTTGGCAAATCAGTACATAATTCTTGTGTTTAAGCTTACTCTGAAGTATCCCAATTTTGAATTCAAATTTTTTGGTTGCCTCTTTAATTATAAGCTATTAGTGCTTATACTTGTTTTCCAAAGACTGAGAAGATATTATGTACAGCTGTCTTTTAATAATCAATCAGGAATGTCTGTAGTATAGCAATAGATGTCAAGAGTGCTGAATTACAACTTATTTGACTTTTGTCCCTCAGAGTAGGATGAAAAAGTAGGTGGTGCTTGTGTGCTTAAAGTTGGTATAATGTTTTCAGAGCTTGAAAAACAGCTAGAGCCTCAAGGCTGAGTTGGGTGGGGTTTTTTGGTTTTGTTTTTTTTAAAGAATCTAATATTTAGGTAGCTCTCCATTTTCATGGATCTATTAACTTCCCTACATGTTAGGAATTAGTCTGTAAGACTTAAGTCTCCAATGGGGTGGGGTTTAAGCGTATTAAGATGCCTGTATTTGTATAGCTTATTTCCTGAATTCACAGCTGAGAAGCTTGGGAGTTGTTCTGTTATTGATAACCTTTTCTAGAGAAAGCTAATAAATAAAAAACTCTGAGCAAGTCATGAGTTGTCTTTTCATAAACTCAGGTCTGTTAAAACAAGGTAAATATATCTTAATATTCATTCTAAAACCAGGTGCCGATTCTCTAAGTTTGTGCTAATAAAAATGGTCTAATGAATAATATACTTATATTCAAAAATACTATGAATCAATGGAACAAAGTAACAAATATTTCTAGTAAATGTAGGTGTTTGCCATTGGGGACAAAAAGTATATTCAGTGGTATAAAAATGACACATTGCTGGATGTCCTCAAATCTGAAACTGACTACTTCTATCCTTTTTCCAGCCTGTCTCTTTGGTAAAAGAATAATACACTGTAGCTGCTCCCTGCACCCATAACACCACCTTTCCCCACCCCCAAAAATTGTCATGAACAGTCTGTTATGGTACTGCTGTTTATTACTATGACATAATACTGTGTTATTAAAAATAAGTTTAAGATACTTGCATTGTAACTTGATAAATATCAGCATGTTGTACTTGATAAATGTCTGCAATTGAGCTAAATGTAGACTGAATGAAAAGATTAAAGATCTTCATAGATCACTTTGTTTGCTAGGAATTATTTTTGCCTTTCCTCTCCTGGTTGCAAGCAGAATTATTCAATATTTCAGAAAGATTCTTATCCCTGGATATGCTCTTGGAATCTTGTTTCCACAGCAACGCAAAGCTGCTGATAAAACATCCCTTTTAAACTTCAAATCAGTCTTTTATTTAGAGCTGTAATTAGGATGTTTGCCGGTAGCATTGTGTGTTTTTATGTGTATGTATGCATATGCTGAGCAACCATAAGGTGAATAATCCTGGAAGTGTTGGAAGAATATCCCATGATGGGGTAAGCCTTCAGGTAGCATGGCAGAGGAGTGTACTGAGGATGGGGGTGCCGACGGAGGAGGCAGTTGTTTTTCAATGGTTATATGAAGAAACAACCCTCTGTGGGATGCAACTATTGCCAGGAGCTGGCTCCTTTCCCCCCGGCAGCTGCAGCATGCTCTCACTTGTTCCAGTTCTGCTCTGAAATGAAACATGTGAAGAATAGAAATGGATGGAAGAACATGCAGCAGCCATTGTGGGTAGAAGGAGCTAAGCTTTGGCACTTGTCCCGATCTGTCTGGTGAAAAGCTTTCCTTCCTTGAGAAGGAATTAATGGGAGAGGGGCTACGTGTCAGAGGTTCATCTTAGCAATTAGTACGCTGTTTTCCTTAGACTGCTCTGATACTGTGGTGCACTTTCTGGTCATTGCATTTGGAAGCAGCCCCACCCTGTACTTCTTTTTAAAATGGCAGTTGGTACCGGAGCAGTAGAAGGATAAAACACTGGCTTTAAAAGTTGTGCGGCGCAACTTCTTGGCTTATAAATGTTCATTTGTTTATTTTGTACAGCTGTCCAAGACGCTTTACTTATATTTATAAAGCAAAGTTTTGACTAAGATACTTAATATTAGGAATGATAAACTGTACTGCTAGAGCCTGTAATGATTTTCACATGGTGTCTTAAAAGTATCTAAATAATGGGGCTATTGCAGGTTGTCACAGGATAGTCATCACAGCTTGAAATAGGAATAATTTTGTGTATACTAGAATTGGGCAATTGCAAAATCTATATTTAAGTTTATCACATTACAGATAAATAGCACTCACAGCTGAATGGTTACATCAGCTTGTGAAGCTGCACATCATTGGGGTGGAAATAAGTCCTTCCTTCTGAATATTTAAACCGTCAGTAACTAGATTCATCATAATGTGAATAACACAGAGTGGTAAAGGGAAAGTTCTATGTGCAGTGATTGATATATGTGATTAATGATTAGAAACTAAAAGCGATAAATTACCGCTCTAAAAGTTGTTAGTATGTGAACTGTTATTCCCACTTTACAGTTTTTTATCTTCTCTGGAAAAAAAGTCTAGATAATTGAAGGTTCTTGCCTTCAGGAGGCAGTTTCACTGCTTCAGTGAAAATATAAGCAGTTGCTGTGAGATTTAGTAGAAGCTGAAAGTCTAGACAACTAGGTTAGACTGTGCACACTGGGGCAGCACTTCCAGAATGCAAATCATCTAAATTTAGGACGCGCTGGGTGGTGGATGGGATGTATATGTGGAGCTATTCCTTTTTGGACTGTAGGGGGAGCAGAGGTGGTTATTAGTTGTAAAATTAGATCTCTAATTCTAGCTAAGGCTAAGCAAGATGAATCCTGTGCTAAGTGATAAGTAAGCTGTTATATTAACTGCAGTGAGTTAATGCATCAAAGGTTTGGATTTGCACTTTTTATAGTTGCTTAATTTGCAAATACTGCAAATGGACACTGTGTGAGCAGCATGTTTCTTCAGCAGAGTTTTGGAGAGTACAAAGTGTGTGGAGAGTGATGGCAGGTAGCAGTTGGATGGAGATTGTGAGGAACAGGGAAAGCTGTGAGAAATGGTTCTGACCTACAGAGGACCCAATTTTGTTAGTTTATGGTGTTTCCTAGGTAGTGAAATAGATATTACTAAATGAAATAGATATGCTATATTGCTACATATAATAGATATATGCTATATATTGCGCTATATATATAGATATGCTATATGGATTCATAGGCCAGATAGGTGTCTGATTGTAGTGTATGTGTGTGAGAGAACATGTGACTCTTCAGTTCTACTGAAGTTCAGTCTAATATGTAGCTTTTACAGTTTTCTGTAGCATGTGTCAAAGTGAAAAAGTACTGTTTTTTAAAGGGTCACAGTTCACTCAAAGCTGTATTTGCTTTGAGGGCTGTGACTCTGTGAAATGGAGTTAACTTTATAATACCAATTCTCTGTGTATCTGTATTATGCATGATATTTAAAATATTATGCAAGTGTACCTAACTACTTGTATGATTAGCTGCTTGCTCATAGGCATCGAGATAATCTTTCATACCTTTAATCAAGTTACAGGAAAGCTCATATTTCAGAAACTGTGACAACAGAAATAAATTCAGTGTCCCTTTTAATGTTTCAACTAGGTAGTATTTTGGTTTTACTCTCCTTAGCTGAGGCTTTGCAGTGGTAACAGCAATGCATGCTTAGCTACATTAGTGTGGTGAGATCTTCTGATATGAACAGAAAAATGACTTTATGCAAAATATACACTGGAGAGGAAATTGATTGCATCTTTACTGCAAATGCAAATAGTCAGCTTTTTTCCACACTGAATCATCTGTTTTATAGTTGAACCATCTGAAAGCAAAATTATCCATCCTTTTTCAATAACAGCATAAACCCTTTGCTGAGAAAATGCTTCAAGAACTGTAAGTGAAACAGCTAGAAGAGAGGAAATCTTGGTATATTTAATTGATGGATTCAAGTTAATTGAATCTGTACAAGGAAAGATGCCTATTTTTCATCAATAACTAACCTTTGCTTGAGAAACAATAACTGAGAGATTTATCAAATATTGTAAGAGATTAGGAGCTTTTATTTAAGCAGCATCGATTGGTAAATATTGGCATTTTGCCTTTTTCTGCTCTGCATAGCTGCTGCTGTCCAGTACATTGAAAGGAAGTAAGATTCTGCATTGTGGGAGAAAAAATATGCTTAAGTCAATACAAAGGAGGAGATAGGAGGTTTGTTTATAATAATAAAATGGTCCATAGGATTCTTTCATTTCTTTCACAAATAAAGGTTGTTCATGCTTCGGAATAATTTCTAGGGTTTTTTTTTCTGCTTGTGACTTACCTTACTGGTATTTGTAAACACCGCAGGTGATTAACTGATTAACTAAGAAAATTACTGTAGACAAAATGCTCTTAAAGGCTATGCCAAGTTCCACTTATGGGACTTTGTTATTATCTATTTTGGGACTTATGAACTGTGAATATGTTATCTATACATATGTAACAGCAACAGTTGTAATGAATGCTTGCTTAGCATTTGGAATTTCAAAGCACCCTGTGGAGCATTTGAGTTCAGTGTTTCTAGAGGCAAATAAATTGTGCAGTCTGTCTGTGGTTACAGACTGGAGGTACAGAGGCAGACAGGTCAAAGTGATTCTATGGAAAAATCATGCAAAAAGGATGTCACTACATATGCATGAGCTGTATGAAGATATTACTGGTGGCACAATTTCTATGTCATTTTTAATAATGAAAGTGAGAAATGTTAAATACTTTTGCATATGCTGGTAATAGTACTGTCTCAAAAACATCTCGTTGCACCATAAATCTACTTAGTGGTAGAAGAACCTTGATGTGCCCGGGCATTTTATATTCCTTTTAGGTCTCCTTTTCTCATTGGGTTTTCACATTTCATTCTGCTTTACCTGATCACCAGATACCTGGCATCTCAGCAGAGTAAGGCCAATTAAGAGAGTTTTAAAGAGTGTTCTGGGACTTGATTACGGAAAATTTGTAGAAAGTAAAGCCTGTTTGGCTAGTATGTTTATGTTTTTGTATGAAATACTTGAGGCTAACAGAAATGTTTAAGTGTAGGCTTGATTATTTTTTAATTTCCAAATAATGCAGTAGTGAACAAAAAAATTTGAAAGGAACAAGAATTGTGTATACACATTTAAATTCTAATTAAATTACCATATACTTTTAATACAATGAGAAATTATTATAATTAGATGCTTTGTCATTCATATATGACCATAGAAAACATCCTAAAATTTGTAAGGATTCATAACATTTTTACTAAATAATAACCTGAGTCTAAACTTTAGAAAATTACATATGTTTTACTGAGCCTTTTTACTAGACTCTAGCTGTGATATTCTTTATAAATGTGTAGGCATTTTGAACAGAAATACTGAGACTGCTTTATAGGTATAGCTAGGAATGCTGTTCTGAACTGCTGAAATCACAATACTGTCAATGTAGCAGCCAGTGTGTTTGTTGATCCAGGTCACAATCGCTGTGTTACCTCATTGTGCTGCCGCTTGCTTTCGCTTCGTGTGTGTCATCTGATAACATTCTTTCTCTTCCCTAACTCTGTTATCTTTGGAATTGAACTTGGGAAGATGTTCTCAAAAATTTTCCATCCCTTTTGTTCTTCCACATCTGTTCTTCTTGAAGGTGCCGACAATGTAGCTAGATGGAGGAGTAAAAGGTTGTGGCAATTGGAATTACTTGCAGGAGTTAGACATAGGATGTGGAATTCTGCTGCCTGAAAGACAATTTCTGAATGCTTTTCTGCACCCCAAAGTGAACGGGTTAACTCAAGATGATTTTTTTTCTCTCAAAGTTCTTCTTGATTACAGCATATAGAAAAAGACTCAAATGTGTTTGTTTCACAGGCTGATAAAGAAGTTGAATGCTTCTTTCTTTGCTCCTTTTGTACCTGAAAATCAGCAGACTCCAAGTCAGTTGGGAAAGCTAATGACTTGTAGATACCCAAATAGGCTAAAAAAATAAGTGCCACTGTCACCTCTCCTCATTTGATAAAAATAAATGTAAAACAAATGCACCACCCCTATATTCAGTTGAATTTGCATTCTTGCTTTCTGAATTGAATGAATTTAATATCCCGTGTAATTAATGTTATTGTTTCTCTTCTAGTTCTGCCTATGATAATGTCAACAAAGTTCGAGTTGCTATAAAGAAAATCAGTCCTTTTGAGCATCAGACATACTGCCAGAGAACTCTCAGAGAGATTAAGATCCTACTGCGCTTCAGGCATGAGAATATTATTGGAATAAACGATATTATCAGAGCTCCGACTATTGAACAAATGAAAGATGTGTATCCTTTCAAACTTTTAAGTTATTCTGTGTAGTTAGTGGTGGTTGTTTTCTTCTGTTTTTATTATTTCATCCTTTTCATCCTCTTCCTTACTAAATTTTAATAGAAGTTGCTTTCTGTTATTGTAAATTGAAAGTGAAGTTCATAGTGTTTCATGGGTTTATAGATACATTGATAGATTTGATATGTAGATGAATGCTAGTTTTGTTTCTTCTTTTTCAGGAAAAGAAAAAAATGTTAATTCTTATCTTCCAAGGCAAAGAACTCAACATTGTAGAGATGATTCAGTTTAGACACTTCATCCTAAAACTGTATTTGCTCTTGAGAGCTGCTGTTAGAACTGGTTGCTTTGAGGAGAAAATAAAATATCCGCTCTGCTATAATTGTCTAAAATTTTTTTAAGAATAGAAGGGATACATCAGGGAGAGCGTGTGTTAAAATAAAACAAAACACAACCCCCAGTTTTGCAGTTCTTCCTGCATATGTGAACATTTGAAACTGCACATGAGTAAGTAAACATGCTTGCTTGATTAATATATGCAAATCTGGCCTTTTTGTTATACTAATTGTTCTTTCATGGGAAATTTGACTTTGTGTAGGTATAACTGCATGTGGATATCTAACGTATGTAGTAGTCTTAGCTGGGAGACTACTTGAGATACAAGGCCTAGCTTAGAGTCTAATTTCCTCAAGTCTGTGCATTGGTTCCTATTGGTTTTGCAGGTCTTTGCAGACGTCTGCCCAATAAAACACATAAGTGCATGCAGGCAGAAATTGAATTGAATCTAGGTCAAATGTTTTCATAAATTATCAATATATTATTTGAGGTCAGTTGGTCTTATGTGGTGTTCTGAGGTTGCGCTTCTGTGGCCATTTTGACTAATATAAGTGCATGCTGCCTGTAAGATGACGTCCTAGTTGTGTGATCCGATCTGAATACCCAGAGGAGAGGATGGGAACGCCCAACTGGAATGGCAATAGTAGTGTGTTTTCATGAAATCCTATTTCGGTGAAAAGTGAACATGGAACTACACCCCAGGGGTTTTTGCAGACAAATTGAGTTAAGGGAGAATAAAATTTTACTTAACTCATTTCTGCCAAAGCAGGAAAAATTCCTATTATTACGTTCATTCCAATCATAAAAAAAAAAAAAAATCTGACTGAAAATATTCGGATTTAATTTTGTTAAGCAAAGGATTGTTGCCTTCAATGTAACATAATTATATAGTAAAAGAACGACAATAACTGAATTTTTGAAGGGGAGAGATGGCAAAGACAGCTGATCAGAAATGATCAGATCTACCTTCATGCTTTTATGCAACTAGAAGCAAGTAGCTCAGAAGCTTATTACTCATTAAATTAAAAACCAGTCTTTATTTCTTGGCAAGCAAGATAGGAATCTGATCATACTAAGATTCCAATAAAAATCAGTCTCTAATATAAAGAAATATAGAGGTTTATGATGATTAATTTGAGAAGACCACATGCTGATATTTCTCAATTCTGTAAAGGTCTGCATCATGTAACAGGATTGATTTGATTCAAAACTTGTAAAACAAGAAGCAACTATGCAGTTTGATAATTGTCATGAAACAAATAAGAGAAAAATTGTTACAGAAGTTTCACTTGGTACTGTATGTTGATATGCAACATGACACCACATCTGTTTTGCTGCCTTACATCTGATGCCTGACAGATACATTGTGCAAGATCTTATGGAGACAGACCTTTACAAGCTCTTAAAGACTCAACACCTCAGCAACGACCACATTTGTTATTTCCTTTACCAGATTCTGAGAGGGTTAAAATATATCCATTCAGCCAATGTGCTTCATCGTGACCTCAAACCTTCAAATTTGCTGCTTAACACCACTTGTGATCTCAAGGTTAGTTGAAATTTCTTGGAAATTTTGCTCCCACAGTCTTCATAAATACCTACCATAACCATGAATGTGGTTTTGTTACTGGGGATTAATGTGATTTTTACTCTGGAAACACTGCCAAAATGTTACTGGGTTTGATAAAATAATTATTTTAAAGATTTGAGTGACTAAGAATTCACTGTTATGCTATTTTAATGGGTGCAGCACTGTTTCCATCTGGAGGCTGACTTTGAAACAGCCTGTTTGAAAGCTAGGTGAAAATACTTGTCTGAAGCAGAACTGTGTTTACCTAGAAAGTAAACTCAAAAGTCTGTATATTTCATGTCTTGGTTTCTTTGTGTTTTTAAACTGTTAATTGTTCAGTGTTGGAAGAGAACTTCATATTAGTGGACAACTAAAATGGCATGTGAAATTCAGTGCTGATTAAATGCACAGCAATTACTTGGAGAGAGAACGTTCCTAATTTACATTTCCAGTGATGGGCTCTGCTCTAGCTAATACTACAGAAGAATGATCTTAGAGCTGTTATGATTCTTGGAAAATGTCAGCTTAATGCTTGGTGGCATTCAGTAAAGCAAACCAAGTGTGAAGAATTAGAACAGAAATAGAGAATAAAACCAAAAACATGCCATTCTATAACTTTCTGTTGGTTTTGAGTCTTCAGTTCTGTGTGATCATAGTGATCACACTTCTCCCTGTGATATCCTTTTAAAATGAGGACACCAGGATTTCAAAGTACTTCTCTCTGTATCAGGAAGAACTATTTAGCCCCGGTCTCCTCTGCTGAAAGATACTGCTTGAGGAAAAGAAAGAATACAATAGAATTTGATAAAATTGTTAGTGGTGTAGAGAGGGAGAATAGAGAACAGTTGTTCACTGTCTTTACCTGTTAAAAAGGTGGGGGGCGGGGGGGGGATGAAAGGAGTGGGTGGCATGTTCAGAGTGAAAGGACACAGTAGTTAACTTGCAGCATTCTTAAGCTGTGGAATTTGGTATCAGAGAGCACTGTAGATGTTACAGATAATGTGACTTAAAAAAAACCTCTAAGCAAGTTAGAAGAAAAAGCTAGTTTACAGTCCCATGATGGCAAATCCATGGAAGATGAGAGACTAGTAGAGAAACGCTGGAGTATGTTCCCTTTTACACTTTGTTATGTATTTGCTGTTGGCCACTGATAGAGCAAGATTATGGAGTTTACATTACTTTGATCTGATGTGGTACAACTGTGTTTGTTGCATACAGTGTTGCACCTAATTACACTTCGGTTTTTATAGTAGCTTTGGCTTCCTCATTTAAAAAAAACAACCAACCAAAATAAAAATACCCTCTTCAAAATGTAAGCCAGTTGCTGGCTGTAAAAGTTTGTCACAATTCCAAGAAAAGTCCTTGCTGTTCATATGCTGGTCCATTCTCAATACTGTCTACATGATCGGTTTGCTTTACATTCCCACTGCTACTTGTCAGCTTTTCCTAATGCATGGTGCTGCTGGACTGGTCACCTCTGACTCTTGCTATGGGATTTCAGCAGCTGTTGTTACATCAGATCCCTTCAAGGCATTAACCCCTTCTTGAAAGAAAAGGAGTAAAATCTACATCTGTGTGATAGAAGCAGGAATGAACAGTTTAAGTGTAGCTCTGTTATGTGCAATTAAAGGCAATAAAATAATAAAAGGCAATGTTTTAACACAAGATGGTCATGAAAAAGAAGGTAAGTACCTGTATGGCAAAATAATATAATATGACCTTAGTGAGTACTGTTCCAGTTTCTTTATAAGATTTTATAAACAGTATGCCACTGTGATATGTGCTTCCTAGTGTAGAATATGGTAGTCTATATGATAGAGCATATGCTTTTTCATAACCTAAAGGGAACTCTGCTGTTGTATTACTACTGCATCTAAAGTTTAAACAATAGAATTGGAGAGAAAACTAGTATGTTAGGCCTTTTGTCTAATGAATGCTGAGCTTGTACTAACTTGTTTCTTTTAGGGCTGTTCTGCAAGTCTGTGCCAGCTATGTACATGTGTGTGCTTCCGAGGTTGATTATTGTACATAAACTCAAAACACAGCATACTGTGAAAATGAACAACTTAAAATCACACTTTCGGAAGAAAGTTTGTTCATCTTCAGTGGTAATGCTGTTAGCTTCTTTCTTTAATGGTGTTATGAGAGAGCACTGTTGATCTCTTCTGGAGCTCAGAGTCCTACAGGTTGTAACCAGAGCTCCTTCTTTCTTCTCCCTTAAACATGATCTTGAGTTCTGGATCATAGATTCCATTTCCAGGAAGAAAAAGTATGAGTCTCTATTGACACAATTTGCCTGTGAACCTTGTAGCTTGTCCTAAGCAGTTGAAAGGCTCAGGGCAGAAGTGCAGAACCTAACACTGTTTCTGTTTCCTTAGGCTATGCTACAGACTTAATGAGACCTTAAATATGACTTACCACATAGTGAATGAAAGTTTGTGAAAGTACATAATTTGACTTAACTACTGTCTCTTGTTATATATTTTCAGTGAAAGATTAGATTTGAGAGTCCATGAAAATTACTGCCTTGGAATCTCTCTCCAGTGAGGGTCCTGGGTAATAAAGATACTGCTCTTCTCTTTTGCAGCCTGGCATTTTTCCCATGAATGAGATTAATGTATACGGGCATGCTACAGGCTGGAATATACTCTAAAATAGTATCTAACATTTTTAGAAATACTTTCACATGCTTTCATGATTATCTGCATCCAACAATTTGACCTGTTTAGAAGTTTTGTAAATGAAATAATTTACATAAAAACTATCATGACCATATAATTTTCCTAGGCAAGTGGCATTAATATTTCAGTAAATGACATCAAAGTTATTTTAAAGAGATTCTCAACTAGTTTGTTGCAGTGTCTTCAGTGTACCAGTTTACTGTAGCTGAGAATCTACTACTTTGACTTGGTTAAAATATTAACACGCTATATCAATGTTATTTATAAGTTGTGCTTTTCTGTCTACATAGTGAATACTCCCAAGTTTTAAACATCCAAGAATTGTTAGATACTTCAATAACCTTGAAAGGAAGGCGATGAGAGGAGGTTTTAAGGAAAACTGCAAGTTATTGTTTGTTTCAGGATTTTACCAATTACTCTAGACACACAACTGTTTCAACTACCATCTTATCATTAACAACTTAATGGAAGCCTCTCCTTTTCCTTTTATACAAATATATACATAGACACACGCAGACTAATCAATGATGCAACTTCAAATATTTCAGTGTATTAGTAGCACTGTTGGGTGTCACTTCATTTGCTTAGTAAATGGTTGTATGTACATGATCCTCATAAATCTTCCCATCTGCTTGATGGCTTCATCCAATTTTAAGCCATCTGTGGTTTAAAAAAAAAGCATACCTGATACCAATTGCAAGAACATTGTTTTCAAGAACTGGAAGCTACATATATAAGTAGGATGCTGGCACTTTATTTAGTGGATAAGTTATTCCTTCTGTCTTAGTAGCATCTGTTAGTGTCTCTCCAAGGCATGAAGCACTGACTGACACACCTGGGTCTTTCACTATGCAGTTTTTTATTCCTGCTATGATTTAGTCAAAATGCCAAGAAAACTTTACCTGTCGTTATGTTGCTCTCTAATTTTTTTTCTTCTTTTGTTTTAGTTCTAATTGAGAAGCCTGCCTTCTTCTGTTGCTTTGACTTTTACCAATTATTTTTTGAACAGGCATAATGGACTCAGATTTCTCCCTCACGCCCCCCACCCCCAATAGGAAAGCTGCTTTGTTAGGTGTGTTTTGTGGCCACAGGGCAAGAACTGTCTGCCCTCACCAGGGTACAGTCAGTCTTTTTGCTTGCTCCCTTGCACCCTGGACTCCAGGCAGAATGCTGGCCTGTCCAGCTCCTCCTTTATTCTGCCCTGCTAATGCTCCTGGTCAGCTCTGCAGCTGGTGAAAACACTGCTAACAGCCAAACACCTCTTTCTTGCAGCTTCAACCTTGACGCCATTCTCACTAATGGTGTTTCTTCTTTTCTGCTTAACCTATTTCTGCTCTAGTCAGCAGGGGCTTTTTGTCATTTTAATGAGCGCTCTTTGTCACTAATCTTCCTTTCCATCCCATGTGCATTTTTCTACTTGAGTGATTCACAGACATCTTCTTTAATTCAGTTTTCTGTAACTGTGGACCAGAGAGTGTCTGTCTTTTGTCTTAATAATAAGAAATCATAGCACTTTACGTGTGTGTAATACTGTAATTCTGTACAAGTCTCCTTGCCTAGTCTTATCTGGCTTTTTTCTGAGACGTAAGGAAGAGGTTGCAACAATTTTGTCTGCCTGCATAATTATTTTCTGAAGTTTGTCTGTAAAGCTGTCCTCTACAGTTTCTTTGCCTCTGTCTTTACAGGGCACTCTTCTGATTCTCTTTATGTAAGCTGCTAATTGCATACAAGGCAGCTGCTCTGTTTCCATAGCCTGGGAAAACCTTGACATGCTTGAAAGGGTTCTTTTTGGTTTTGTTTCTAAAGATTCAGGGGTTTGTTGGTTTGGTTTTGGTTTGATGGTTTGGGGTTTTTTTTCATATGTAGCTCAAGTCAGAGGAGTCATCCCATGCAGTCTGGATTTTCAATTTTATCATTCCCTCTTCTTCAGGCCCTCTGTTTAACAGTCAGCTGCTGAATCTTGTCTTTTAGCTGTAACTTTTAGTCAGCTGAATGACTTCTTCCTTAACTTGACCTATCAATTGTTTCACAGGCTGTCCCTCCAGGAAAAGAAAGGAGTAGGTTGCCAGGGTACAATGAGGTTTCTGTGGTTTTGGTAGTATTATCCATTACAGCCTTTATTGACTACACCATATCATTTTTAATATAACCTGTGTACACTATTAACTATCAAAGAATAAACTATTATAAAACGTATGCATCTGAGGAACCTCCTTACTATTTGCTACTCCTACATTTTGATCATTATCATTAGTTGCTATTTGTTTGCTGGTAGCAAAAGCATGTGAATGTCTATAATGTGCCACTCAGCAAACTTGCCATTTACCTTTGGGAAAGCAGGAAGGGAACAGCTGCTGTGCTCTAGAACACTGTCTTGACACTTTCAATTTTCTTGATTTCTCTCTGGAGAGAGGACACTTAAGTAGTTCTGAAAGCCTTGGAGCCTCCTTACCAGAGTGTAGATAAAAAGACTTTTTCCTTTTTGCTAAATTCATTAGTCTAGATCAGAGTTTATTCTTCTTTTCATGGTTAGATAAAACTCTTTTCCTGATACGGGGTTGAGAAATTTCTTGTGGGTTGGGATTTTTTTTGTCTTGGTTTGGTTTTTTTTAAGCTCAGGCTTCCTTCAGCAACCTATAATATCTCCAGTCTACCATTATCTCATGACTGGATAGGATGTTCCTCATGCAAAGATGCAGTTGTGATGGTAACTTTTGTAAAAAAAAAAAAAAAAAAAAAAAAAAAGGGTACTGAACTTTGCTACAAATGTGTTGACTGGTAATTTTGTTTTCTAGAAATCTTTCTCTTTTCATTTTCTGGTAAATTTCTAATAACAGATTGGAGTAGTATATCTTGCCGCCTACCTGGCAGAGAAGGTGCTAAGTAAGCAGAACATAAATTGTGCACCAGGAACATCTTTTTTTTTTTTTTTCCCCCAAACCATTTTTTTTTCCTGGCCCCTGCATGGCCTAATCGGATACCCTTTGTACTTCATCCAAAACATTTTTCTTAACCTTTGTGCAATAATTTATTTATAAAAATATAGGTTACCATCCCTTTATTTGTAGCTGTTATATCATGGGTTGGGGAAAGGCGAAGAAGTAATGTGGTATTGGGAGCTATGTGACTAATACGCTCTTTTTGGGTTTTTCTTAATTTCTTTAAAACCAGATTTGTGACTTCGGACTGGCTCGTGTTGCAGATCCAGATCATGATCACACAGGGTTCTTGACAGAATATGTGGCCACGCGTTGGTACAGGGCTCCCGAAATCATGCTGAATTCTAAGGTAAGACAACAGTGGGCTGCTTTGGTGTTTCTGTTGCTGGTTATTACCGATTTTGCTTTCCCCTCACGTTCTCTGTGTTTAGGACCAGAACACATGCAGTCTTGAGGAAATGTGGTAATGGATTTGCAGTATAGCTCATGGCTTGCAATACATTTGTGATTCCAGATATAATTATTTGATACTACAACTGAGTAATCACATGCATGAGTTTCTATGTGTCCAGCTCCTTGTCAATCAGGAGACTTCTTTCCAGGAAATCTCTTCCAAAGAGCAGAAGTACTAGTAATGAGAGCATTTTACTACTGTCTTCAAGGCTTGCAAATGCTGCATTAATATAATCTTGATATCTTGATTTAGATTTAGAATGTATAATGAAAGTGATTCTCATAGCATGTGATCTTTGCTGTGTGTCAATCTTAATTGCTTTCCCGTAGTCTTAATGAAATCATCCCTTTGGGTTTTTATACTTGGAATTATTCTTATGTTCTTCTGTGGCTGTTTTAAGGTGTATCCAGTCCCTGTATGGTGCGAGTAATGGGTATCCTTCAGAACCTTCACATTAGTTTCTACAGCCATACGCTTGTTTGCAAAATACCCACATGACATCTGTGCCTGTATTTTATATTCCTCAAAGACTTTATTGTTTCCAAAATTTATTAGTGTAAATTTGCTATAAAATTAGGGAGTCTCAAAAATTTGCAATTGGTAATATGTTTAACTAAACTTAGAGAATCCTTTTGGAGAATCATATCTTGCATACTTCGGTTCTTCCTTCCCCTTCGAAGCAGTGTTTTGATATACAATTCTTAATTATTTCATTCTGTACAGAAAAATCAAACAGCATGAACAAGTATGACTCATCTAAAAAAAAAAAAAGATTTGTTTGCACTTTCAAAATTTACTGAAATAGCATGTTACTGCAATCATGCAAAAATGTCTTTGACAAAAGTGGTTTTGCTTTACTTGCAGGGTTACACCAAGTCTATTGACATCTGGTCAGTAGGCTGCATTCTGGCAGAGATGCTCTCCAACAGACCTATCTTTCCAGGAAAACACTACCTTGACCAACTTAACCATATCCTTGGTAAGCTTTATATAAAAGTAGTATTTCCACATCCTTCTGTCTTGCTCCATCTTTTCTGCCAACTAAACTGGTCTTGGTCACTCATTCCTTTCTCTTGTTGGTCAGTGTATAATGTGTGGATCTGTAGGTGTATCATCTGTTCCCTGTAGTTATTTCTGCAGTGATTTCTACAACAAATCATTGATTTTTGAGGGGCAAGTAGAGGATATGTACCAATTCATTTACTCCATCAGCAGGGATTTTTGTTTTTTCTTTTTTAAACAAACCACAACAAAAACCAAAACTCAGCTCAAATATACTATTAGGCCCAGGTCTATATCTGTACACACACACCACTTATTTGGATCTTTTAAACAGATTATTGATCATTAGAAAACTCAAATGCATTTGTTTATTTACAAGAAAAGATAACTTAAACCCTTTTGGAAAGTTTCTAAAAAAATTCTAAGGTATTCTGTCTTCTTAAAACATGTAGTCTGAAATCTTCTTTTCTGTAGTTTTAATACCGAGTTTTAGCAAATGTGATATAACTGCTTTAATGTGCTTTTTACAGAATGCAGTACTGTTTGTATTTATTTTTTAGGTATACTTGGATCCCCTTCCCAAGAAGATTTGAATTGTATAATAAATTTAAAGGCCAGAAACTACTTGCTTTCCCTACCACACAAAAATAAGGTACCATGGAACAGGCTGTTTCCAAATGCTGATCCCAAAGGTATTTGATGCTCTATTACATTGTATCAGAACTTCAGAAATGGAAATAAGCACCAAAAAGTAATGGCAGGATGGGATTTTTAAAACCACCCTAGGAATTTATCTTTATCTGTATTGGAAATAGAACATGCAGGTCTCTTAAAACAGCAGTATTAATCTAATGTAAAATAAAAAATGGGCATGAAACCCTCATACCAACTTCTCTTTTTAAAGCAGTTCTGAACACAGACATTGGCTTTTGACATAGGTGTCAAACAAATCTGGAACTTTGTTTCTAAAACCGGATATGAGATAGCTGCTCATTGCTGAACTCAGTGTAGTTTGTGCAGACTGCATGTCAGTTCTAGATCAAACAGGATAACATCAATCAAAGTATGGGTCATGGGTCCTTCGGCAGTATGAAAGGTTAGAATTTAATGGGTTAAAAAATTCAGTTTTTTTCCGTTTGGAGCAAGAGTTATAAAAGCAAGGAATGTAATAATTGTTGCCTTACTTAACAAGGCTTTAGTAAAGGGTAAATATGATTATGTTTTGCTAGATAGCTATTAACTTGCCTTTTAAATTCTACTTCATGCAGTTTAAGGATGGTTGTATTCACAGTGCAGTGCTCTTTCACCTGCTCTGACACAATTCATGTCACTTTTTTTAAACTGGTATAATTTACTCTTAGTGAATATGATCAGGTACTGAACTACCAGGTAAAAGCTGATTTCTACAGATGAAACTGTCTAGAGCTGATTATCTTCATCATTCAGAGAAACAGCAGTGATTTATTCTGCTTTTATAATAGTGCTCATCAGTGTGAGAATTTTTACTGTGGGCTTCTGACAGCTCAAATTGTAGCAACGTTGATCTGCGTAGCTGCTAGGGGAACATGCTGCTTGCATGACTTCTGCAGCACCTTTTCATTTGGGTCTTCAGTGTAGCTTTGACAGAGCAGTTCTTTAAAAAGCTATTTGTCAGTCATTTCAGTAAAAAGCATTCTGCATGACATGCACTAGCATGGAGTGAGCACGTGAGTTTCCAGTGTTGAGGAAACCGCATCAAAATATTTAATGTTAATTGCTGTGCAAGTTTGCACCTCTTTCAAGCTGCCATTGAATGCAGTGGTAGATCTGTCTCCTCTGCAATGCTCGGTATGCATTGTATTGTGATGCAAAGCTACAGCTACTTTACTGCAGCGAGAAGCCTTTAAGTAAGTTCTGTGTCATAAATGATGTGGTGGTGAGAAGGAATGGAATTTAGGATACTGCAACTATCTTCAGGCTTCTTGCTACTATAATCATTCTGTTTCTTTTCTTGGAGAAGGAAAATATCTTACAATCAAAGTAGCTGAACAATTGCAGTAACTCTGGCTTGTAATGTTTATCCAGCATTTCATCAGACCTTAGTCTCTGTCTTACTGGATCTTCAAGTTCTCTATGGATTCTTTACGAGTTGTCTTCAACAGATTTTACCTGAATCTCATGAATATGAATATGTATGAATTTATATGGGGAGAGTATCTTCTAGGCTGCCAGTTATGCTATAATAGTTCACTGTGGTGATCTAGAACTCCTAATGATTTCTGGATGACATAAGTTTTCTTTTCAGAATAAGAACATATTCTTGATGACTTACTCATTTCAGAAAAGCTCTCTCTTGGTTTGGATTTTTGGCACAAAAATCCAAAGCATCTGTTTGAGTGAAGACAAAGCCTGATCTGTTCAGCTTCTGCTGTAGTTAAAACCAGATTGTACCCTAGCATTCTCAGAATTTGACATTCATTCTGATGCCGAAGAGCCCTAGAAAGTGTCTGTACACCTCCAGTAGACCACATCCTGAGCTGTAACTGAGGAAAGCTCTAAGATGGGCATGCAAAGGTACTCTGCCCAAGTCAGAGGAAGCAAACTGCTGCTGTTACTGCTATTACAGCTGGGAAGGTCCAGCTGTGAATTAGCACAAAACTTAGAGTAGCGTGTATTTTTGATGTAACGTCAGTGTTCATAACACTTTTGTACTTTGGAGTGTGCATTAAACTCTTGCTCACTTTTTTTTTTTCCTCTTAGCACTTGATTTGTTGGATAAAATGTTGACCTTTAATCCTCATAAGCGGATTGAAGTCGAGCAAGCTTTAGCCCATCCCTATCTGGAGCAGTATTATGATCCAAGTGATGAGGTAAAGAATTGTTAAAATGTAAATGTTGATTAAATGATGCAGCAGGGTATTTTCTTCATTAGTTTAAAGACAGTGTTCCTACTGCTGTAATGGAGTTGAAGAACAAATTGCATCAATTTACCAGAACTTTGTATTTCTTGTTCTAGTACATTTTGGAGGCACAACACAATAAATAGATGCTAAGGAATACTCTCCTGACAATGGAACTTCCTCAGCTCGCTATCATCTTGTTTCATAATGTCTGAGCTAAAGGAGAATAGCTGAGTCTGCCATCAGATTATGCGTTTAAACCCCTCAAATTTGCACATGCTGTGGTTTAGTGCACAGTTCTAATGCAATGTCAGATTATTTTTGGTGAAGAAGTAGGGGAGGAGGAAATAAGCTAGTTTTTCTTAAGGGACAGGTATGTTTATTCCAAGAAATGCAAATGTTTCAGATAGCAGCTACCTGAAGTAAAATTAAGTTATGAGCCTTTAACAAATATTATAACTTGTGGTTTGGATTTGAGTAGCTACTGAACTGTGGTTTGATTAAAAAATTTGGTAAACTAATATATAAAGCCAGCAAAGGACTAATAGAATGAGTTAATTCCTTGAAGACTGCACAGTATTAGATAATTTTGTGAAGTACCTTTTCAGATTTTTTTCCCCTAGTCCAAGGACTATCTGAAATTCAACAGAAAAATATTACAAAAAGTAATAATATTTCTTTATGTTATTAAGCCTGTAGCTGAAGCACCCTTCAAGTTTGATATGGAGTTGGATGACTTGCCGAAGGAAAAGCTGAAAGAACTGATTTTTGAGGAAACTGCTAGATTCCAGCCAGGATATCGATCTTAAATTGTGCATAGGTAAAGTTACAGCTATACGAAACCACTCGGGCAGGGGGCAGAATTTTGGAACTTTGTTACCACTGGGAAATGTAGAACATACCTCTTCTGCTGATGGGGTAACTAGCTGTTAGAGGATAGCTTTACGCTTACTCATTTAACCTCAGTCCTATTCTGTTATTGAAGAAACTTTAGTTTTGCCTACAACATCGAAGTGTCTACAGGGAATCCAGACAATTGTCTGAGATGTTTACCTAGTTTTTAGGTTACATTTAAGGAATAAGAATTACATTGAAATAGTACTTCTCAGGATAAAAGCTATAGTAATGCTTTGAAATGCAAATTTTATTCAAAAAACAGTTGAAGGGGGTGATGTGCTTCATATATTACAGACGATTTTGTTGTATGGTCTCAAATAAATTTTAAAAAAATTCTTCCTTAAGTGTAATGTACAGAGGAGAAATCCCTTAAATTATTTTTCAAGTGGAAAAAAACCCTACCATGAAGCTTCAGTATGATTTAACTTCTGTTTTAAGTACCTCTTGAAATAGTGTGAGTAAATAAGAATAGGTATCTAAATATTCATAAATTAGTTATGATTAATCTTCCTAATCTTTTGAAGATTTAAAATTTTAATTTAAAATGTAATGTACTGATACTCACTGTCTCTGACTTTTTTTTAATTAATGAACTTAACTGGTCTTTATATACCATGAGGCTTGCAAGTCTCAGTAGTTTCATACAAACTTGGTCAAATACTGACTTGATCATTTTTGTAATTATTTGTGAAACTTCTGTGATACTAATAAAGTGGCAACGTTTTGTGACTGGAAAAGAAAACCAAACCAAAGATGACAAAGATGACAGCCTAATCTAGGTTGCCGGTTTTATGGTCTTTAAAGTAGTTTCTGTGCTATTCTCCATCAACAGCAGCGTTCTACAGTCACTGTGTTTTGGTGGCAGTTCCAGCAGAAGGGTTAGGTTTTGAGCCAGGGAGCTTCCTCACTGCAAGGACTCCATGGCTCTGACAGCAGTGTGTAGAAGCTCTGCTGCTTTGCTATAAGCAATAATTCTTCTGCACTAGAAATGGGGTTTCACCTTCTGCATTGCGTATACCCCCAGTTCTTTATTTAATGATGAATTCATAGGAAAGAAAGAAAAAAAAAGGGTGGAGGAAACTTTTGAAAATATAGGTTTTACTTACTTAGGGTAAGGTCTGTTGCCACTGGCTTGAATATTCAAGTGTATAGAAGCTCACAAATGAATTTCAATCTTTAGAAATACTGTATTTTTTTTAAGCTTACTAGCTAACATTTGAAACTATTTTAATAATTAAAAGTTAGCTAAATCTGAGATTTACACATCTGGCTCTTCCTAGTTAGGCATTGCCAATAGAAATAGACCTGCGGCACAGTAACGTGCGTGGTGCTTATTTCCCATCCATGTTTTCTAAAGCTAGTTCTGTACAAGAGGTGCTGGCAGTACACAGCCACATTCTGGAAGAAAATGACAATAAACTTTTAGGAGTAAGATGAAACCTGTTACTAATAGGCCATAGTATCACGGAAAGGAAAGCAGGTAGCTAACATTATGGTAAATCGTAGTTTATGATCTCTCCTGCTTGCCTCTTTGCCCAGACCCTACTTACCTAGGTTGTATTAGGGATTAAGGGATAAAGGGATTAGGGATAAAGATATTGGTGATCCAGTGCTAATGGAAATTCCTGGTTTGCTAAAAATGTTACCTTTAAATGCAACTGTGAAGAGTTGATTTGGCCAACGTGATACTGAAATTTAAATATTGTGCTTAGCTGGCTAATGATGTGCTGGTAATTTGTCCTGGTCATTCATAGTTAGAATTATTAGCTATTCCACATCACAACAGTTTAAACATGAGTAGCAGACATCCCAGTGAGGGCCAGCCCCCAGCAGCTGGCTTCAAATGGACAGTGATGGTCTCTTTCTGTGCATTTCTGCTCCCTCTACACCCCACCCCGTCCTTTATCAGCTAGCTCTTCTAGGTGTCTAATTTCTTGAGATTTGAAATTCCCCCTTGGCTGTAGTTTTTAGAAGTGAGAAGCAATGTGAAAATAACAGATTCTTCAGACAACCAAATGATATATTTCATAGTTACGATTAATCTTCTGAATCTTTTAAAGATTGAAAAATTTAATTTAAAATGTATTGATATCCACTGTCTCTGACTTTATTTTTTTTAATTGGTACTGCTGTCTCTGACTCATGGTAAACATAGTGTACATAAAGCACAGAAATAGGAAAGTATGCTTGTTTTAAAAGGTGATGTTAAAACTTTCTTCACTAAAATATGTCTCTGCTCTTTTTTGTAGGGCAAGGACTTAAAGGACTGGGCATGCTCAAACGTTGCTGTTCCTCTTCCCAGTTCTTTATTGTTGGTCATGTCTTGTGGCCTCTCTCAGCTTATCCACTAACTCCTTTGAGCCATTCAGGAGGGCAGTTCCTGGTAGTTTTGGCTTTTCATGCTTTCAATGAATCTTTTAAGCCTGAAGAATTGTAATTGACACTCCTATGCGTAATGCCCATTGTTGACCTGTTGCAGTACTGTACTGTAAGTGCACCTACTGCTGGCCGTATTTTAACTGCTTGCTTTCTGGTTTGAAAGATGCAGTGGTTCCTTTCACTCCTGGATCAATGTCCAAGAAGATAATTCATTAACCTGTAAGACGTTTACACCATGAACTATGTTTTTCTGACTTTGCTGAAGTCGCTGGCATTTTTTTTTTTTTTTTAATTTTTTTTAGAAAAGCTACTATTCAGGGCACTTTAAGTCAGTGACATCCCAGATTTTTTTGCACTTCCTTTTTAAACAGAAATGGTTAGCATCCAGTGGAGTTTATACCATTATGCTATGGATTACAGCATAAGTCGTGTTCATGTTAATCTTGCTTATGCACTTGTTTGGGTGTCCTATGCTGTACATATAGGTATTCTATACAGCGTAAGAGCCACATGGGAACCCAACTTAATTGAATTCATCTAAGAAACATTTTTTTCCATGTACTGACAAAATTTGTACTTTTTTTCTCCCTGCCTTTTCTAAAAACGATCATTTAAAGTTTAACCATGTTGGAGGCATAGTACTTCCAAAGTTCATACCATGTAGTAGTGTTTATAAGACTTGTGCAAAGAGAATGAGTGGCAGCTCGCCAACTTACATTTACTGTCCGTGTGGTGGAAGATTAACAAAGAACATAATGGCATGATGACCTAATGGTGAATGCTTTTCTCTGTGGAAGGCATCCATATCTGGTGGCAAGCGAGAAACCAAAATATGATGTTAATAAACTCAGTCTACATTCTGCATACCAATGAAATGCTTCAAGTGAGGATTGATAGTTTTTGCATTTGAATCTAATCACTGATGTTCAGAATACTTGCAGAGAGGAACACTGCATCTTTAAATGAGAAAGTTTGATTTTACTTTTGCTCCTACAGCATGTCAGCATCTCAAGTTCATTTCTTGCAACCTACACTATGGTGATTTGTAATCAAGCCTCCATGAGCTCGTGACATGAAGTACTGTTCTGTTGTCAAGTACTATCAAACTTTTCTGATAATGCTGAGTTAGGACAACCAAACAAAGCTAGCACTAAATAATGTTTAAAATTGTATACCTTTTAATGATCTTTCCAAGTATTTGTTACTGAAATTGTATAATGTGGAGTTTACTAGGTGTTATGTTCCAGTGCAGTGCCTCCTTTTCTTTCCCCACTGCTCTCTGTGGTGAGAAATTTGCCTTGTTTAAAATAATTACTGTGCCCTCGCATGACTGTTAAAGCTTTCTGTGCAAAGATGATTGTCTAAGTGCCACATGCCTATGATTGAGAAAAAAAATAATCTATTGTTACCTCTGAGTTGTGTTCAACTGAAATGCTATTCAACAAATAACTTAGGAAAAATAGTTCTATTTTTAGCTTTTCATATCTCTGCTGTCTTTTTCTCATTTTATTTTGGCAGCAGTGAAGAATGGATTGTATAAAGACTGCTTGCTAATATGAACAAAATGCACTTGTAATTCCTGGAAATAAATTTAAATCTTATATCTTCACATTAACATTAAGAATTAGTTTTTGATTTCCTCTTGGGTAATGTGTTTGATTGGAAATCAGGTTCAATTGCTACTGTAGTATATAAGGATGCTTGCTGGTTAATAACTCCAGGCTTCCTCATACCATTTAGTCTGCTCTTCAATGAAATCTAGAAAGCCATTAACTTAGACTTCAATAGATAAGGGTGCTTACAAGAGTCCATTTCAAAATTTTCTTTTTCTTCTACTTTAAGTGGTAGTCTGCCAAAACTAATTTTTAATAAGCAAGGGTTCATCTAAAGGGCATTTTCTATTAGGAAGTTCCTGTGGTACATAAATCTCTGTTGCGGGGAACATATTAGGAGCATTGTCAGGACACTGCACAAGTGACCATTGATTTGTGGGATGGAACCTATGCTTAAAAACATTTCTATAGAAATATGCACTTGACTGTTGATACTAGTGTAGAAATGTCAAGATTGAGATTTCTACACATCTTTACCAAAATGCTTTTCTCACTCACTTTTCAAAAGTTGAAGTATTTCTAGGATCTCTGCTACTTGTATGATCATTGTTACTACAGGAATCATTTTTGGCATGGTTGGAAAGATGACTGTTACTGAAATCAGTTTGTAACACCTCAGCTGTAATTTATTAAGGAAGAAATCTATTAAGGAAGAACTTTGGCGGCTTACTGCATCCTTCTCTTTCCCAATTCTGGTTTTAATACTTTCTTTAATTTTGGATTTTTGGGGAGGTGTAGACTTACCCTTGCATTCTGTCTCTCAGAATGAGAAGCCGAGGGTTTGCTTTACCTAACATCTGGTGCTTTGGGGCTTTCTTCCTTAGCTATTCTTGCTGAATCCAATTGGCATCTATCACTACCAGTAACCACAGTCATCAGTCTTTTACTGAATTCAGAAAACATTGTTGGATTGAATTTGTTGATGCGTCAAATGTAGAAGCATGGTTTTTTGTGTGTGTGTCAGATTTTGAAAATAGTTTAAAAGAAGGTGCCTATAACAACACTGTGTTAGGTCGGTTATTTCATCATTTTACATTGACTTTTTTTTTCCTTTATGTAGTTTTTATATTTTAGAATGGAGAACAGCAACTCTAAATCGAAGTAACATGCATAGTTCATGGTAAAGATGTTTTGGGAATAAGGAATGTAAACAGTTCATTGTCAAAAACATTCCAACCTTACAGCTGAAGAAAAATATGCAAACATAAAATTCTCATGGATGCTTTGGCAAATAAGCATCTTACTTTGCTGTCCTGACTGTCACCAGACTCTTTCTCATCAATATCACACGTTCTATCAGATCTGAAGTGTACAACACACTACATGGGCTGAGCAGTGTGGTGCACTGGGAGCTTTCAGGAGTAGCAGTGATGTCATAACTCAGCAGTGGCCAAATGAAACCCAAGGAGTTGAGTGTGGTTTTCCTTACAGAACAAGAAAAAGAAAAACCTATTGTTGCTGCCCACTGTAATATGCTATGATATATTTATACCATGTCAACAGTGTTTGCTGAGCAACTGTACTATAGATTTAAACTTTATTAATATATATTTGCTTATGTTAGTGTAGTTTATATAGTCCTTGGTTATTGATAAATTTATTGTGTTCTTACAGCACAGTGATATGGTATAAATATAGGTCTATACATACACACCATATACTCATGAATTTGGTCCCTTGCATAGTACTTTTATATTTGTACAGCAATGTCTTCAAGCAATCCCAGATTTTAGGGGAAATATTTTTGTAAATGCAGTGGTTTAAACAAAAAAGTCCAAACAATCCTTTTACTAAGTTTTAAATACATTTGTGGTTCAAAATGGTTTAGTTAACAATTGAAATCAAGACACTAAATTAGTGAAAAGTGCACATTAGTAAAGTGAAGCTTACAATGGTTTTTGTAGCACGTGCTGTGATCAAACTAAGTGAAACATTGGAGGAAATGTAAAAGTTGGACTACCTTTGTAAATCTAGAACAAATTTCTAAAGGTTGCAGCTGGTTTACTTACTATTGTTGCCTTTTCTTGTGTTGTATCAGTGTAGAGCACTCTTAAAATACTCAAACTGCTTTGTCTTTGCTTTGTACTGTTGGTGCCTTCTTAGTCATGTACCCCACAAGTCCTGCATAGCTAATTTAGTTAATGGTAAGTTTAAAATAAAGCAAAGGAAGATTTTATAAAAAAAAAAAAAAATCATTTTCTGTATGTTCTTATTCATTGTAACAATTAAACGTTTATATTGTGACAGATTTGTGATTTGGTTAATCTGTATAGATCAATTGTAAGTAGCAAAGGTTTATATTTCGTCTTATTCTTTTGATGTTGTAAACGTATGTGATTTTCTTTTTTAAAATCAGGTAACTTAATGTTCTGTTTTGTTTTTGGCATTTGAATCTTGTAAAAACAAATGCAAAGAAAATCATTAAATTGTGTCCCTGTATTACCAAATCAGCATAGTACTGTGCATATATAGAATGACTGGAATTTTGCTTTAAAATGAACTGCTGTTTTATAAACCCTAAATACACTGTGTATTCCATTAGTTTATCTAAACAATGACTGACACTTGACACTGCAGTTGTGAGTAGCCTACATTTAATATTTGTATACACTCAAGTGTGCTTGTTCCACTGTATGACTATACCTGCTTGAAATTAAATTAGGGAAGTCATCCAAAACATCACAAGTGAAGTTTCTTTACAGACAGGCAGAAATGTTTTATCTTTGGTACAAGAAAGTTATGAAATCATCAGTATTTTGAACTGTTGAGCACAGAGTAATGGAAATAGATTCCACTGTATCTGATGATTCACAGGCTTTTTTTGACACTTTATATTGTTATTCATACAGCTATTGCACTGTTCCCATGAAATCTTGAAAATAAGTACTTGAACAATCCTTAGAGACCAAATGTTTTCATTTTACTACGAAAAGGTTCTTCTCAGGCCAAGGGTTTAAAACGTGTGATTTCTGGTAGCAATGCAAGTAAGCTTACATCACTGTCATGGGCTTTTAATGATTTTTTTATTATTATTATTATTTTTAGCCTAAAATCAGGCTGTGCCAAAGAACTGAACTCTTAAAAAGGTGTAGTTGGATAATGGCAGCTAGAAACTTCTCTAATTAACCTGAAAACAGAAAATGTGACCTGAAACTAAGAGAGCTTAGCCATAACTGACAGGTCTGTAACAACTCAGAGAATTGGTTTGTCAAAATTCATCTCTCCATCCCCTCTTTGGCTTTCACAGCAGAGTGTAACTTTTTTCCCCAAATATTACAGAATTTCATTTTTGCCATAGATAGGTTTATATGTGTTCATTCTTTTTCATTGACTGTAGCTGCCTCCTTTGTTCCCTCTAGCAGAACGCTGTATTCCCAATAGCGTGTACTTCAGTGTGTTGCTTCAAGGTGTAACTACGCTGCAGCTTGTCTCAGTGGAGGTTTTGAGAAGCTACTGATTGGCTTGACACTCTCTCAATCCTTGTTTAAGAAAGGTTAGTTTGAAATGCAGTGCGTATTTTCTGTATTTCATCAGAATTGGACACTGATCCTTTCTATCTGTAAACTTTAGAGATAATGGGCAATCTTGAACTGTTGGAGTCAAGGACTGTAGAGATGGGTGCTTGGGTCTGGGCGGGTTATGGTGTGTGTGGGCTGGGCTGTTTCAGTGAGAGCCCCTGCGTGCTTGGGAAGCTGAGCTGCCTGTGCTGAGGGAGATGGTGCACTCGTACAGCTTTTGAGGAACTACTGAGTGCAAGCCCTGTTTATTTGAAGAGCTACTAGTGTAGTTTTGGCATCAAGCTTTGTAGAGCTCTGACCCCAGGACTTTCTCTGCAGACCAAAGATACCAGCTTGTGTTGTGCATGTTTCATTTTCAGTTATTCTTTCTACTAAATTGCATATATGTAACACTTGACAAGCTTAAAAAAAAATAAAAAACATTTGAGGCATGTAAAAAGACTTAGAACCTTCATCCCATCAATATGTGCCATTATCTCTTAATGGGTATCTTGCTCTGATGTCTCTTTTCACAACACATGAAACTCTTCAGCTAGCTTCAGAAGTTCTAGAGCTTGCACTGCGGTTCCAAAGGCGGCTTTAGTGAGTCTGCAAAAGAATATCCTGGTGCTGTGCCAGGTGCTAGAGGTGGCCAATGGTCCCATTCCCCTTCAGAAATGTGGCCCCACTCATGTGGTGCTCATGTGAAGGCTTCTCTTGGAAGTCAGAGATGAGAATTGTTCTGTAACCCCTCTATCTTCCCTCATATAACACTGACAACTTCCCTTGAGCTGTTTGCCAGAACTGTTTTTTCAGTGTATCTTGCTCTTCACAATTTAGTTTTAGCTTTGTCTTCCTCTTCAAAGTGTGTCTAAAGAAGTCCCAGTTGTTCCAAAAAATCTTTCTTCTATAGGATTTGTGAGATTTCTAATGATAAACAGTGGATTATTGATCCTATTAGTTAAACTGTATATCCACTGAAGAGGTAAGCAAGAAAGCTGGACAGTCTCCCAAGACTTTTCCTGCTGGAAGCACAGCATGTGATATGATAACTCTGGATTTCTGGGAAGGCAATATGAAAACAGACCCAAGAACAGAAAGGAACAATGCATTTGGCTAAGATGTGGCAAGAAACTCTGTTCTGGAGGGTTTCTTGGCTGCTGTTGGGAACTTCTGCCTGAAGTCCAACAGTTCCTCATTCAAACTTTTCTCTTTTTGACCCTAAATCTTTAAATACCTTGTGAACACCGAAAGCTTCCTACTGCTTCCCTAAAATTGCCTCTCATCTTCCTCTCAACACACACAGCCCATTTTCCTTAAGTTCCTTCCCTTTCCATCTAATTAATGTAGCAGAGAATTGTGTGATCCTTCTAGCTTTTCATTTTACTTGGTACAGAGGTAGCTTATATTTGTATCTGAAGGCTGAAGGAACCCAAAAATATTCTGTTTGTGATTTCCCAGAAAAGAGCAAGAAATGCCTTGACAGCACACTGGCTTTGCAGCATTTTCTCATCTAAAAATACAGAGTTAAAAAATACTTTGTCTTATGAGTCTTTCCATGAGTTTATGTGACAATCAGCTCTATTGGCTGTCGACTGAAATCCTACTTCTCCATCCTACTACTCCTACTTCTTCATAGCTTGGACTGGCTGACCTTTGATCTTGCTGAGTAGTAACTGTCTTCCAAGCGATGCTTCTCTTCCTCAGGGTTTCGCACTCTCCATGTTGCTATTTTTCTCCAAAATCCTTTGCTATGACTGACTCAATGACTTCATTTCTTTGTTCTTTTATCTTGCATGGCTGTAGATTACCTACAGTCTCACTCACAGCTTTGTTTGCTTTGGGTTTTGGTTTGGGGTGTGTGTGTTTTTTTTGTTTTGTTTTTTTGTTTGGTGTTTGTTTGTTTTTAGTTTTTTCCTTCTGTAAAGCTAAGCCAAGGACACAGCTGTGCTTCAGAGAGCTGGGCCCTGGTCACAGGCAGCTGCTGGTTGCAGCCACTGGCTTTGGGCAGCGCAGAGCAGCTCCTCTCCTGCAGTCAGTTGTGCAGTGCTTGGGATGGCACCGACCAAGGCATCACGCAGTATAGCGATCTGTTCATTCCACCTTGCAATTTAATGCTGACCTTGAATACACAACCCACAAATAACAACGCAAAATTTTAGTCTTTCTAGCCATGATGCATGCTTCAACTATTTCAAAATTCAGGCTTTTCTAGCAAAAAAATAGTAAACCCCAAAGCTGTAAGGGAATGCCGTAGAAATTTTTTAAATTTGCTGTTACTCAAAGACTTGAGATGCACCTATTAGAGGTTATTTTGTTGTTAGATCCAAGACTAAATGGCTTGTTCTGATGTTTTTCTGCCTTAAAACTGCAAATGCAAAAATGCTGAATATTCAGAATTTGGGCTTGAGGCTCACTGAACTGATTATATCACAAGTGAGCTGAACAATTCAGGGGAAGGTTTTTTAGTGAAGCCTTTCTCCTAGTTCACCTTTGATTTCAATAGATAGTAATAAGAGGAAATTTTGACTAAAAAAACTTTCTATATTCCTGGAAGTGTTAAAACTCACAGATACTCTAACTTGTAGTTGAGACATCACAGACTCAAGAGTTCAAACTTTAGACTTTTTAATATATTTTGTGTTTTTAAAAAACTTTTGGTTAGTTTTTGTACATGTATATACTTCTGCAGGCTTTTTGAATAGGTATGCCACAGATGTGGAGGGAACACAAACTTTTGCAGGCCAGCTTACACACTCAAAAATACTTAAATGAATATTGCTCATGTCATTATAGCTATGTGGTTTAATTCTGTGTTTGCTCTCACCTGCAGCAAAAGCGCAGGTCTCCAGACAAATGTGTGGGGATAAAGGGAAAAAAAAAAACAACAAAACAAACTGTGGTCATTTCTTAAGCATTCTTTTGTAGCTAAACTTAATTTATAAACTTGTTTTTGAGAGTATGTTTGGTATTTTGGGAGAACTGTATTAAGCTGTTTTTACAGCTGACTTGGTGACATTTCTCTAAGTATAATACACTGTTGTTCCAGCATGGCAAAGGTCTGCATAATTCATGTGTGCTCAACTTAATCACTGGTTTTCTTCTTGTGACAATAAATGGCATTGTACCAAAAGCAATATATCCTGTGTGTAGTTAGTAGTGGAAATAATTAGTACTGTGCAGCTTTTATTTTCATTGTCTTTCCAGCGCTTGCAGCTAGCATGCATCGTGTGCACTGACAGTTGCTCCAGGCTATTAAAGATGTCTGAGGGGGGGGAAAGGGTCCTGAATACTACTTGTGTGCTTTCTGGAAGCTGATGCTGTACTTTGAAGCAGAAAAGGGTTGCATCTGATGCTGCATTAAACTTACTTTCTTCTGAGTCTTATCATCAGAATACATCTAGATCTAGAGTGTTTCTCCGGAATTGTTCCTCCACAATTTTCCTCTTGAGAAAGGCCCAGGCTCAACACCAGCATCATTAGAGCCAAGGATTATAAGAGAGCGGAAGGGCTTTTTTGCTCTGCTTGGTTTTGTGATTCTGCTAAGCTATGCTCAGCCTTATTAGATCACGGCACTGAAAAAGACTTGTGGAATGCTGCAACTGGTTTTGCTCACCGACTACTTAACTCGAGACCTGATTAGACCACGCAGGCAATATGCAATGCATGGGAACTCTCTAGTCTTAAGTTCTGTTCCTCCTGCCCTCCCCCACACACCGCCCCACCCCAGTAGCAATTCTGTGCTACTGGCTCTGCAAGTAAACCAGCCCTGGATAACTTTCCCTTAAAAGAGGGGAGCTTTGTTTTTCCTTTCTGGATGCTCACAAGGGCAAGCTATTAAGACAGTTATCTCCCCTCCACTTGCATTTGACTGCTAGTGTGTCATATTTGTCATACTAAAGTGTCACCTGTACAAAAATTTTAATGCTGTAGAAATAACAGGGCTGAAGAACTTGCTCTTCTCACCGTGTATATTCCTCCTCGCTTTCAAGGTCTGTAGAAAAATACCTACTTTCGGTTATAACTGAATAGCTTTTCTGCATTTTCTGTGCACATTTTTCTCTGCTGCCTCCTACTCTTCTTAGATGTGACTTATTTTACTGCTAATGGTGTTACAAAAACTGTAGTACTACAGGTGTCATGTGGTAACTTGTAAATAAAATTACTGAAACACACAGTCAAGTTATTTGTGGTGCTGCTCTGTAAATGTGTGACATTACCTTAGCTGTAAATCTTAACTGCTTTCCCGAAGGACCTATACTTTGCACTTAGTGATTATAAAGCCAGTGTCTCTCTTTTATGAGAAACCTTTTGGTAACTAGCCTCCACAGCAATCTGGTCCTAGTGACAAGTTCCAGGCAACTACAGCATTGACAGGAATTATTTCTAGGCAGTAACTTTGCAACATAATTTGCTAGATGACAGCAAATCAACACTTATGTCCAACTGATTGTCAGTAGAGCAATAATACATTTTTATGTAAATATCTCTCAGGATTTGTATAGCAAGTAAAGAATGTGAGATTATTTACAGTTGGAAGCTGATTAGGAAGCTGTTGCTGTGGTAGCATTTTGTCCTTGGAGCCTATCAGCTCTAGCAAAGGATTGTTTCCTATCCAATTGAGAGGGTGGCGGAACAAAGTGGAAGAGGTCTGACCTGTGAAGAGAACACAAAGTGCTATGCTTTAGTTAAAAAACCAGATACACTGCTTGCTGCGTTCCCTTCATGGTTGGCATGCTGTCAGAAATGCAGCAACAAACTCTGTGTGGCTGGCTCCAGGGGTGTGCAGGCAGGACAAAAGGTATGGTAGGCACTTCCAGGAGCTGGTGGGGACATATTTATGAACAACACTCCCTTTCTCTTCTAGAAAGCAGTCCTGAGATCTAATTCGCAGCCAGATGTTAAGGTCTTCAGAACAATTTGCCTTCGTGTATGCAATTGTTGTGGAGGGCCTGTCACTGGTTGGTGTAGATAAAATTTAATGTTTAAGGATTTTCATGCCTTTTCTTTGGGGAATGAGTGTTTTAGTCAGTCCTGTCAAATACTTGAAGAAAATGCTCAAATGGCTGAATTTTCTGCAGTGCTGGAGAGATAAGCAACTTGTCATTCTCAGCGACCTGAGGCTCCAGTCAGCTGTCTTTTGTGTGTGCAGGTAAAAGCCACCTTCTACTCCATACCACAGCTTTTTGAAAAGCATGCCTGTCCAGGGGTGGGGAGGCAGAGGGATAGGCTGTTCAAGATACGTGGTCCTTCACGCTGTTCCTCCTATGGGTACCTCTATGGGGGTGTGCACTTCTCTTCCCTGTCCCTCTGGCTTCATCTCGTGGGTTTTCCTGTCCACGCAGACTAAATGATGCTGCTTGTTGATGCCTTGTCTGTGACTGATTAGAATTTCCTCCCTCTTCCACTCTTCAAGTTCATCTGGAAGCAGAGTTCACTCCAACTTTAATTCTGAAATCAGTTATTTTCCTTTTTTTGTTTTTGTTTTGAGAACTGTTGGTAGTTATTAGAGTTGAGTTTTTTGCTAGGCGAATGACACTTCCTTGTGAGACAGTAATAAAAACCTTGGCAAGCACCTTTGCCTGTGCTTACTTTGTTTTGTACAATGGAGTTGACAGAGGATAAATCAGAACAGATTTTTTTGCTTTCCTTGTGTATTGTGGTGACAGTCATCAAGATCATGCTAATTTAGAAGAAACTGGTTTTAGAAAACTGATCAGGTTTAGCAAATATTTTGTGCATTCTTTTTTAAAAATAACTGTCCTAATAATCTGCAGTACAGTTATTTGAAGGGCCGGGCGACAGAGCTACAGTGGCAGGCATGCAGCATTTGCACATCTAGTTTGGAGTTCTCCTGAAACTGCCCAGGAAGGAAAAAGCAATTAAGAAAAGTTGCAGCTCTTTTAAAAGCAACTGGTGAGCCAAAAAATGTCATGTGGTGCTGTCTAATAATGTTAGCTATGTTCGGAGTTTAAATAGTGCCAAATAAATGAGCAAAGAACAAATAATTTGCCCTCCGCTTTCAAGATGCGGACAACCAACAGTTGGGCCAGACTCCTTCATCACTCTATTTCAGATACTGCCAGTCATAGTTAGTCTGTTGAAGGCTGTATTAACACATACATGTGTTTTTGACTACACCTTCCCTTCATACTTTTATTAAATAATTAAGAAAATTGCTTTCCATTCAAATCAGTCCTTTCAAGTTGGGGGAGAAAGAAATGACCTTTCAGTGTTGCTCACAGTTTTCAATGACTGGATATGATAATATTTCTGCTTCTCAGCTTTCAATTGCTCCTGTAATTCTTCACCTTATTCTTCCTTTTAAGTCTCCTTCCCTGCAACTGTTACATACAGTCTTTGGGAGCCTGATTCTTTTCAAGGTATTTAGGTGAATTGAGGCAAATACCATATGGAAACATTTACCTGGAAACAGTTCCACTTAACGTGGATCAAACTGTTTCACAAAGCAGGAGCTGTGACAAAGTAGCTTGTGGCCTTTTACTGTAAGGGGTAATTGAGTTTATTTACAGCAAGCATATTAAACTAAACAGTTCAAAGAATAAACATACTCAAAACAAATACAGCTCTTCTCAGCATAAAATGTAATGTCCATGATAGCTAGTGAATGGAATCTCTGACAAAAAACTCTATCAGGTTCTAGAAAACAAAAAGGTCTCAAAAGCAATGCTCTTGAATGAATGAAAATTGTGTGTGCAACAGAGATTGTCTGAAGGTGGTGATTATAACCCAGGCGTGTTTTGTGGGTAGAGAGGTTAGCAGCAACAATGAAGCCTGTGGCATTTCTTTTATAAACATTTCTATCTGCAAATTGCCACACACCTCCTCAAAAAAAGATAGTAATTAATTAACCAGGAGAGTCCATTTCAGCTCTTAAGGTGCTTATTCAGGATATTCAGGTATTGCCTTGGCATTCACTTGCACTGAGAATGGATTCATGATGACATTTTTCTGTTAAATTATTGAAATTTGGCATGTGTATATTTTAGTTTTACTTGAATGTATGAATCATTGAACACCTAGTAATTTTCATGGTGAAAAGAAGTGTGACTGCATTTCAGTGATCCTGCCTTGCTATTGCCTGCTAACTCTACTTGAATTTGGAGGAGGGGAAAACATTATTGGCTTTTCTTTTGGAGTGTACCCTTCCATGCCCTGGAATGTCTTTAGAATAAAATAATCTTTGGGTAAACTAGTAAAAATTACTGAACAGGCAGTCCATCATGAGAACTTCCTGCCATTCTTTGCAATTATATGCTAGCTTTTGTCAAATGTACACCAAGCTGATGAAGAAAACCACAGAAAAACTGAGGTTGGAAGGAACCTCTGAAGGTCACCTGGTCCAACCCCTGCTGACAGCAATGCAGATGTGGTGACCTGGACTGCCTCTGGACTGCATAGGGCTGAAGAAGACCTACTCGAGGAAGAGTAGGAGATTGTAGATCTTTAGTTTTCACTTCCTTATGCCTTACACTGCTAATTTTTGCAGTCACTGAGAGAGAGTCACTAAGTCAGAGATTTAGTCATGCAATACGCCCATTCACTTTTGTTTTCACCCATACTTCAGTCCCATTTCCTGTGTGCTAACAATACAGGGTGCTACCCCTCACAACATTCTTTTTTCTGTTTTGACTGGAAGATACTGGGAGCAAAGAATGCCATTCACATTTGTACAGAGCCTTTCGCTACTGCAGAGATGCAACCAACGAACCTTTCCTGCTGTTCTGGCTGTCCTTCCTGGCACCAGCATAGTTTGTGCTGTTCCTACTCTGGGTCCAAGCTTTCTTGTGCTACTTGTTTGCATGTTTCAAACACTGGTTTTTACACATAAAGACAATTTATGTTCTAGAAATCAAAAGCCATTTTGTGTAACATTCACTAATAATTTTGTCAGCAGGTCAAATTTTTCAGCAACAGGGCTATAGAGTCTCCAGAGAGGAAAAAGAACAGAGATAAAATTGGCCCTAGAAAGGATGTAATAATACTTTTTAATCAGCCTCCTACTAGAAACCTTACCTCTGTGAAAATCCAAATAAAAGCTGTGAAAGGAAAAGCATAACTGTAGCTTACACCTATGTGCTTCAAAGCTCTCCTGCCTATTCCAGCAACTGTAGAATTGTTGGAGTGATTGTGGTCTCTAGTCGTGCCATCTGCTGGTGGAAAGTTGCTGTGAATATTGTTCATATAAAAACCTCACTGAACGACAGTTAAAGATGATCATTAAAGAGCAAAATTTATAATAATAATACTACCCAGAGTGTACTGAAAAATATCGTATAAATCCTCTAGAATTATAGCTCCAATGTTTATCAACGGCTAACCTAGTAACAGTTTAGAGCAGGAACATCTCACTGAAACTATTAGTGAATGATTTATGGGTTTATGTAGTAGGTTTTAGGGTTTGCTTTTCTTTTTTGGGCTTTGGGGTGGGTTTTTTCTTTTGGTTTTTTGTTTGTTGGGTTTTGTTTGGGTTTCTTTTTGTTAAAACATGCTGAGCCTCACAGTGGGGGTGCGATATGACTGGTCAAGGCAGTAGAAATGAGGATTAAAAGAAAAACTTGTTGCATGGGGACTGATTTGATAATTCTTCCCTTTTTTTCCCAGTTTCTGGTGTGGATCCAAACAATTCCAACCACCTACGAATAAAGCACACCACTATATTAGGGAATGAAGCACAGAAGCAAGGTGAAGCATTGGGTACTTTCTTATATATATATTAATGATGATTATTATGCTAGTTATGATTGTCAAACTTTGTACAATCTGTTCTTTATGTCTCCATACCTGTCCACCCCTCTTCATACATACTGACATAAGTATCAAAAGAGCAAATCAAGGTAAAGGACTGAGAGAAAACAGTATTGTAGCTTGATAACATGAAAAATTAACTTTACTAAGCTGTTGCTATGTTTTGAACTCCCTGCTTATATGTGACTTGGTTTCTCTCTTGCAATAATATCCAAGGGATTGCAAAATCTTGTTTGTAGCAATAGCAAAGCATCTTGCAGGAAGTTTCTGGATAGTAAGGCTCCAGGGATCTTGCTAGTTCCGATAGTTATTCTGCAGGCTTTGCAATGGTTTCCATGCACTGCTTTGCACCCTGCTCAGGTACTCCAGCTGCTCTATAATTCTTTGAGCTGACAAAAGAGCAGATATCACTTTTCTGATTAAATCTGAATTACATTGACTTGTGCTTGTTTGCTCTGGCCAGGGCAGCTGGTTTGGTCCTGTCCTGTGCCTCACTAAGCCATGTAGATATCTTGGGTGACTTTTTTTTTCAGAGCCTAAAGGTTTGAGATACCCCAGAAATAAGGCACTGGAACAGGGATATTTTTGAAGCGCTTGCAAAAACAGGATGGCTGAATAGGTTCTTGACAAGGATACCAGGGAGTACAACAGCAAAACCAAGGACACAAAATGGGTTTCAAAAAAGCAAAGGGTAAGCGCATCTTTGACAGCTATTTTGCACAGTATGCCAGCATTGAGACAACTTTTTTTGAATAAACTGATGCAGAAAAAGATGCTGAAGACTGTGACCCATAGGCAGTGTGGGTAAGATACACTCGAGTGCCAACCTGTCCAAAACTTAGATACTGATGGAGATGGCACTGCAATATTTGCATTTCATCCCTGTATTACCAGTCAACCTTCTATTCTGGCACACTGCAGAATGTGAAGCAGCAGCATTACCTCTGTCTTTAAGTAATTGTTATTACATACTATGATATATGCCTGGTAACTTTTATGCATAGTGCAGGGTGCTGCTGTCTCAAGCAGATGTAAGAGAAGTCTTACAGCTTCCTCCCACCCTTGTTCCAGTCATTTAAAATGCTAACCATGCTGTGGTTGAAAAGAAGGTCCCAGTCCCCTTTGCAACAGCCTGGTCACCCCGTTCCTCTCCTGTCCTTTTCCCTGTGCTGCCTCACTGAGCTACAAGTTACAGCAGTGACTGTGCTAGAGTCAGAAAACATTTTAACAAACATTTAAGTACCAGAGCAGAACAGAATTAAGTATTGAGTAGCTGTACAGCACAGTGTATAGCACAGTGTGTATGTATGGTATGCCTTCTGACCAAGCAATACACTTATTTAACAGAAATATTTTTTCTTGGTACAAAATCTAGCAGGGAATTACTCATATAAAACTGTAGTGCAGCTATGAGCAAGATGTACAGCAGAAAGAATGGCACTTTGATACTATTAACTCACTGCGTGTCAGTCTTGCAAACCTGCACTTATTTTCAGATTTCTGAGCATTTCTGTAGGGGATATAAAATGGAATTCTAGATACAGAATGTACTCCAGCTTGGCACCTACATTATGAGGTAAGGCTGCTTTGTCACTCACCTTTGGATATCATGGATGCTCTGTATGATACAGCAAGAGAAACTGTTCTTGCCAGGTATATTTTTCTGGGGCCTGCAACTCCTTGGAAACAGGCATTTGCTTTGTTTCCATGTCATATGGATCAGGGGATGTGTCTTTCATATTAAGATTGCGAAAATACGTGTGCAACTAGCCTCATCCTGTAACCAACTCTGTACCCATTTCTGGAAACATAACTCGTATTCTCTTGATCTCTGCAATCTTGCATCTCTGACTATTTTTAGAGAGATGAATGCAATTTCTAATGTGACTGTTGGGAGTTCTATTCAGTAGTCTACATGCTGATACACAACAGAACAGAAAATCCAGTGTACTCTGTCAGCTCGCTGCCTTCCTGCTGCCAACACTGAAGGTGCTAGAAGTGAACTACTTACTTTTTTTTGCCATCTGAAGAAATTGTATAGTTGTGCTATACACCAAAATGTGAACTTAGATAACTGGGATATGAACAAGTGACTTGCTGAGCTATGTGGTCAGTGAGTCCAGGTGCTGGCAGCCTTCTGTAATTTCTGCTGTGTGTTTTGTCCTTTCCTATGCTGAGTTCATGGTTCGGGTGGTCAAGAAGTCAAATTGCGGCAGTTACTGAATACACTTCTAGTTCAGAGATGGCAGGACAAAGTTAATTGAAAGGTATCTGTTTTTTCTTTTTCCCTTCAAATGCTAGCATTTTATCTAATGACAACCACTTGAAAAATATTTGTTTTAGAGAAAAATAATGCTGCCAAAATAAACAACACTCCATCTGTGCTTATGTTTTGGTAGAAATTCTAGGCAATTCCTGAAGGTAAGCAGCAAGCTACTTCACTAGCCACACCAAGTGAATATTGACCAGCAACATTCCTGCAGGTTGGAGTTAAAAAGTGCTGATAGATGCTTGTTCTCACTAAGCCTGGCTGAGGCTTCTCTAACAGTAACGAGGAGGATGTAATCAAATACTATGAGTTTTTTTATAGTTACACAGAGAAACAGGCAATGCTTGCTTGAGCTAATCTTGTCTTTAACCAGTTTCCCTATTTCTCTATTACCAGAAACATTCGACCCATTTGTTCTAAAAGTTATAAAGGAAGTTCACACATTTATTTGTCAATATTTATATAAGGATGATGGTAAGAAGATTCAACCTGTTATAAAAAAAAATCAGTACAGATTTAGCCACAAGATGGAGCCAGAACAGTACCAAGCACATCTTCCCACTTAAAGAAAATGTTACATGCTATTTTGTCTCTAAATCCTTCAGGAGCTTTAAGAGTATTGTCTGCTTCTCGGTTACTGAGATAGCATTGGAGAAAACAAACCCAGAAATGTCTAGTAGTTATGGTATAGAATTCATATGTAAATCATTCCAACCCACAAATGAAACTTGTACAGCTCATCTGATCAAGAAAAAAATCAGTGATGCTTCTTTCTTAACTCTAAATAAAACTAGTCTTTAGTCTCAGTTGGACTCATACTAATTACAATAAAAGCTTTTATTTTTGTCCTTCTCTGATAGAAAATTTCCATGTCCAACATTACTTCTGACTTTGCACAGTTATCTTGACATTGCAAAAAAAAGAATAAGCTCTTTAATAACATCTGTCTTTGTGTAATTCTAGAGAATAGTGTGATGCCTTGAAATTTTACTCTCCCCTGTTGCATTTTTCCCTCTAAACAATGGGCTGGCTACCACAGGAAGTCAATCCTCCTAAGCAAAAATAGGGTTTTGGGTTTTTGTTGTTGTTGTGTTTTGTGTTTTTTTTTTTTTTTGGGGGGGGGGGGGGGGGGGGGGGGGGGGGGGGGGGGGGGGGGGGGGGGGGGGGGGGGGGGGGGGGGGGGGGGGGGGGGGGGGGGGGGGGGGGGGGGGGGGGGGGGGGGGGGGGGGGTTGTGCTGGGTTTTTTCTTCATCTAGAGTACAGCTTTACTAAGAAAACCTATGTTCTGATTCACCTCTGAAAAATTCCAGGTGACCTGCTGGTCATTCTCAACAAGAGACGCCTCCTGAATGTAGCCAAGCTTTAACTTGTACAGTATGTCTGGACCAATTCAGGAGAAAACAGTATCAAGCTGAAAATGTTTTCATAATCCATTAGCTAATTTTTTTTTGTTGGGTGTGGGGGTTTTTTTTGTTTTTGGTTTTTTTTTTTTTTTGCTTTCCCCTTATAATAAGATTCTCAGTAGCAGAAGTCTTCATTAAAGTGTCAGTGCATTTATGAACAGGCCAGCCACATTCCCACTTCTTTCAACTTAAGAACAGACATGTTTGTATAACATATGATCTGCACAATGGTACTGCTTGCAGAAATGACAGACATTAACCTTCTGTAGTGCTCATTTTATCTTCCATCTATTGTTTATTCAAATATATATATTAAAAAGAGTTGCTGTGAGGTTGATGGATTAATAACAGATTAATGGTAACAGAAATATACTTTCTTACCGTTGAATAAGCTATCATTGTCTAAAAAAATCTGTAAGGCGGGGTCTGTGAGGTGGTCTAACATTATTATTAGACCAAGTACCATGTTATCTCTTCCCAGAAGCCCATTTCGCTTATATTCTCTTAAACATCAGTGATTTTCAAATCTGATTTGCACCTAAGCTGTTAGAGAAACTTTACTATATGTTCCTACTAAGTTATTGAAAGTTGTGTTACAACTGAAAAGAAAAAAAAAATCAACTCAGTGTCTCCGATGTAGCCGAAATGCTATTTGTAATTCAGGGCAGGTAATAGACTCATCAATATTTTGTTTCCCTCTCAATAAGGCTTCTCTGGGCTTTAAACTTTGCAAATCTCCTTGTTTAGAAAGAAAGGTGGGGATAGGCAGGCATTCATGTTCTGGAAGTGGGAACAGCAATTCTGAAATGCCTTCAGGGATCCTAATGAATAATCAGTTGAATGCCTGGCAATTAACCAGATAGATATGATCATCAGACTGACTAAATAGGAAAAGAACAGTCCTGTGCTTGACAGGGACAAAAATCACTCTGGAATCCACAGTTCAAGAAATCATTTGGTAACTTGGAGAAGGATCTAAGAAGAGATACAGAAACAACTTAGAAATTGAAAAATGTACTTGATAAAACGCTATTACTTAAAAGGATGACTTGCTTTTATATCTACAGTGAGTCCTGTTGTCTCCTCAGTCTTACAGATGAAGGGAAAACAGCTGAAAGATAAAATTAAATACATTCAAGGCAGAAATAAGATGTATATATTTGTAGTGAAAGTAATTAATGACTGCAACAAAGAATTAACAATTTGTAGAGACAGCATGTTCTAGGATGTTTTCCTAAGGGATGTTCTGGTTTAAATGACAAGTAATATCACCAGTCACATGGCTTCTATCTTACAGCGAGTTGTACCACATGATTACAGTAATCCCCTTGGCCCTATTTATCTGTGAAATGATAGAATATGCTTGTGCTGGATGCCCTAATCTGGACAGGATATAAAATGAGGATGGAAATAAAAGGCTAAGTTTTAAGATGAGAAACACACCTTTTGGAGGAAGGAAAAAAAAAAAAAAAGAAAGAAAAAAAGAAACCAAACAAACCTAAACCAGAAAATGCTTGAATCCCTGCCTTTAGTCAACTTTTCTGCATATATGGACAAGCATATGCCAAATGTGCTTTTACAAAACATGTATCAACAGAAAATTAATCTCTGCTTTTCTATGGCTCACAAAACACAGGTTTAGCTTCTCAGATAAGTAGCTGGTCAACAATTATCCAAGGAGTCTATAGAAGCATGAAACAGATGGCAATCCTATATAATGGTGGATTTTATAATATGTATGTGTACATTGAAAAACTTAGGTAGTTCTTTTTATTCTACTACTTTTATCTTCTGCCACAGAGAAATGTGTCTTGTGCTTTCTTGACTGCTAAATACAGACAATACATGCTAGCATCTGCTTTTGTGCTTTAAAATGTTATGATCCTCATAAAATGCAATTAGTTTGTATGTGTTGTTGTGCTGGTTTATTGTGTTGCCACTCCTATTTGCATGCTAAATTGAGATTCAAATGTTCCACTGTACTGTGTAATTTACTTACCAGGAGTCAATGGCTGGAAAACTGATGATGCCATTTCCAGTCTCATGGTAAAGTGCAGCCCAATTTTTGTTTACAGTCTCAATGTATCTTGCTGGAGGCACAACCTAGCCCTCTCTGCACTCAGTTACCCAGCCACTATCAGGAGTTCAGAGTAGTTCTGTCTTTTCAGTCTTTGGATATGATCTAGACATCCCACCCCACTAAAGGAGCTTGGGCTAGTTTAACTACCACTTTTTCAGAGATGAGGGAGAAGTTGTAGAACTACTGGGATATGCTCTAGTTCACTGACAGATTTTGTGCAGTCCAGTCATGTATAGCAATGCACTTTCATAATCACAAATTAAATCCAAATACTGAATTCTGAAACAGGTTGCAAATAAATGTTAAGGTTGCCTACCATTTTTATCCTGTTTTCCATCTCTAGTGTGCTTTCACAGTATTAACTATAAAATTGAGTCTGCATCTGATAGGTAAAATGCTTATGCTTATTTCCCATAAAGACAAACCTGAGATAGATTGCCAACAGACAATAACATTGGGAATTTGAGAGTTAGGACTGAGAGATATAATGTACAGCTCACACCACTGGCTAAATCTACAGTTTTAATTAAAAGAGAAAGACCTTCTAATGTATACTTTTGGTACTGCTTTTCAGTCCTGAATCTTCCTTTGTAGCAGTGTAAAGCATATTAGAATGAGTCAAAACACTTGTGTCCCCAGTCTTAGGACTTCTTTTCTACTGTATCTCACCTTTGGGTCCGGATCTGCAAATTCTACAGTTCCAGAGGTTGTAATTGATGGACTGTGCCAGATATATATACAAATGAAAGTTATAAATTCTGCCACTAGAAAAACACTGTTGTTACTTTTTATATAGAGAAATATACACATGTATTCACACACTACAGTTGTCTGTTCTGCACTTGGGTCTCTTGAAGGACTTTCTGCAAATCCAAAAACAGCTAGCAGGAAAAGCAGAAACAACCAGTTGCAGGGCTTCCCCACTTACCAAACTAAGCAAGTAGCTGCTTGCAGTCCCGCAGCTTCCTCTGCTTTTGAGGACAGTCAGAATTTCACGGATCCAGTGTCTTTTTCTCTCCACAGCTTGCCTAGTACAAGACACAATTTTCAGAAATAAATATGGCTGTCCCTTGTTCTCATGATCACCATTTTCATTACTGTGCTCATATCAAGATGATTCTTTTTGTTGTCTTTATATTTTTGTTTAACCTGAACTCTTCTAATCTCCTACTACTGTTAATCTGGCAGTAAAAGATCTAGATTTTCTAGTGAAAGTAGATATTTAATATTATAAAACATATTCTGAGAAAAAAAAATTAACCTAGTGAATTTCCCTGGTGAACTTCTCTGCTTTAGGTAGGACATTTGTGTATCTGTCAGTCTGAATATTAGAAAAGTTGAGTTAACATCTGATTTTGCTATTTCAAAAGTTACACAAGTGATAAAAAATAGCAGTTCCACAGTGATGGTGGGGATAAAAAAAGCAACTCAGATTTTGCAGATGACAAATCACGCTCTAGTGGTGTATATTTCTAGACAGAATAATATATACTGAATTAGGTATCTAGAGTTGGGTGATACAGACTTTTTTCGACCTCACATCCATTCATAGGTATACGAGCAGATGTCTACATCATATAAAAATCATGATATAAATTTATTTGATTCATAGTCCCCAGACAAATTCCTCTGCCTATTCTCCCCTTGTGGATAGCTTGAGATGTCAAAGTATTTCAGGACAGCTGATCGTATCACTTAATATTCCCCGACCCACTGAAGCAATAGTTTCATTGCATCTTTTCTGGGTTTGCACATTTTATGTTGGCATATGTAGTACAATTTAATACTTTCTCCTACTGTTTTCAAAAATCATCTCGAATTAAAAGATACTAATTTATCTGTTCACCTGAAATACCTCTCTACACATGCAGTTCCAGACAAGTAACTAAAATATGCTGTGACAAACGCCAGTATAATTTATGACCTAGCAACAAGCTGTTTTGCAATTAATGCATAATGTTATATTTTCATATTATATAATCAGAAGTTTGATATTAATTTTGTCAGTTATTTCTATATTATACTCTTTAGGCTGGCTGCTGCCATGTCCCAAGAAATAGACGTATTTCTGTTCCTTGGAGAACTTCAGAGAACACAATGTTATAAACCTGAGTAACTGGGAAGAGAAGAGCAAACTTTTTTTTTCCCATTACTACACTCACATTTATGGCAAACATATAGAAAATAAGTTATTTTTGTAATGATTTTTCCTTCTTTCAGCTAAAACAGAGAACATGGAGCTTGACAATTTTTAAATTTGGTTAAAGTCTCCAAACTTTTGAGACTTAACATATCCTGAAGAAGCAAAGGAAGGAATGATCCTGACATTGTTTCTCAGTTTAGATGCCTTTAATGGTCTTTCCTGCCTCTACCTGTCATGTTTTAAGTTTGTCCTGTTTTCAGAATGGCTTTTAATGGTTTTGGGTACAATTCACCTACCAGTTCTATTTCTAATGTGCTAAACCACACAGAGAATGACTGCATGCCATTTCTCCAATTCTCATAACCTGGTGAATTCCAGAACTACAGATCATAACCTTGATTAGAATCCTAACAAGAAACAGCAACACCTGCCCCTTCTATTACAGAATTATATTTAAAAAGAACTTTCATGATGCAGAGCGCACAACAAAAACACAGGTAAGAGTTGTCAGTGTCAAAATCAGTCCCATTAAAATGGTGCACATTGTGTTATCAATGATAATATGGTTGTGATATAATTAGGACACTACACAGGATTTAATAGTAGAAGTAGCATGACATCTGCTTTGCCAATCAAGATCAGAGGCCCACTGTGAAAGACAGACTTCGCCCTAAGGATTTACCATCTAATCAGTATAGAAATTGAGATGCAAGCATTTATTTTCTTCCATGCTTTTTGTTTTAAGTTATTTCACTGTGTCAGTGGATTACAGGCAGTACTTTCAAGTACATCATGCTGTAACAGAGGTTCATTCATACAAGCAACCTTAACCTGCTACTGAAAGCACTGAATACATCCTTGACATGTCTTTATCTTTAAAAAAA
>VXBL01003756.1:72817-162922 GCA_013400195.1 Aramus guarauna | reverse complement strand
TTCCTCCCGCCCTGCGAAGGGTAGAGCGCTGCGGCGGGTCTCTGCCCGGGGTCCGCGGGGGTCGGAGCTGGCGGGCTGGAGGAGAGCCGGTCCGTGTTTGGGTGGCCGCGCACGGCTGTACCCCGGCAGCGTGCTGGCGATCTGGGGGAAAGGAGCCGCTGTCCTGCGGGGATCGCTGCGATCGCTGCCAGTGGGGGAGAAAAGGCAACGGCGTCACCGGCCGCGGCGGCTTTGTGTGAGAGGAGGAGGCTTAACGTGCGCGGAGCAGCAGCTCCCTCGCGGCGAGGGAACAGAGCTCCGTCTCTGCCGGTAACTTTCTCCTCGCGTCTTTTTTTTTTCCCTGTTATTTCTCGGTATCTGAAGTGAAAATGAGGGTCCTGTGTCTCAATCTTACGCTTCGTGAGGTTTTCCCTGCTGCAGTAATCAAATCGCAGCTAACTGAGAGTCCGTACGCAGGCTTCGTGGAGCTAGGCACGGAGTCTTGAGCTTATTTTGTGTCACTCCCTTTTTTTTTTTTTGAGCCCAGGAAGAATAACGGACAGGCTAATCTCTTACACAGTTTATTTCTCTATACGCTTGCGTGAGGCTCCAACCAGCCAGCGGTGTGAAAATCCCCACGCAGCCGAGGAAGCTGCTTGCTTTTTTTTTTTTCCCCCCCTCCTTTGCCGGTGCCCGGTTGGCAGCTCATTCAGCGGAACGGATCCCGCCGGCCCGCGTACCGCCCTGTGCCCGCTCCGCCCGATCGTGCCCGCGGGGTGCCGGGGGTGCCACCCCCCGCCACGCTTATCGGGGTGTTTGTTTACACATCCGGGTGCCGCGCGGGGCGGGGCCGCCCCGCCACCCATTGGGTGTCCGGCGCCCCCTCCCCTGTGACGTCACAGGGCGGGGCTCCGGGACCGCGCCGTCCCCGGCGGGGCGAGGTGCGGGCGGCGGGATGGGGGCGAGGACTCGATCACCCCCTAAACCCGGGCTTTGGCCCCCGGGCGGCGGGATGCGCGTCCTCCGCGGGGCGAGGGGGCGGCCCTGAGGGCGGTTCGCTTCGTGACTGTGCCGGGGGGGGACGAGCCCCTGGCGTGCGGGACGTGCGGTGCCACGGCCCTTGGAGGCAGGGAAGGGCTCTGTGGGGTTCCTCCTGCCGGCTGTACGAGTCTGTGGCGAATAGGTAGTGCTGCCCGAGGTTCCTCCTGGTTCTCCACTGGTAGGTGCAAGGACAAGTCGCAGAAGCAGGATCTGGACAGCGATTTAGAAGTGGGTAGCAACGTTCTTTCAGATTGCTTGATCTTCAGGAAACAGCTGTCGTGCATGACCAAAGCACTGACTGTGCTGTTGTCCAAGAAGGAGACAGAAGTAGTTGCTTCAGGTTTTTACACTGCTTTCCACAGAGCAGTGAACAGCAGCCGTGGACTCCGCTACTGCTCAAAGCTGTCAAACTAAGAAATGGTTCATGTTTTGAATCTGGGCTTTATCGCAAAGCAACAAGTTCTCTGGTATCTTATGGTGTATATCAAACACTTAGGGTTGCCTCCTTCTTGAAGAGAGGGGTATCAAATAGTTCTGTCAAAAGAGCTTTGGAATTCTTTAATTTCTGTAGTTGAAGAAAAAAGAAAACAAAGAAGAAAATATTTTTCTTCAAGGCATTCCTAGAAGCTCTTTTAATTCATATTTCTAAAGGCAATCCGGACTCTTTCAGACTCAATAAGGACTGAGTTGAAGGACTGAGCTTCAAAAAAGCTTCTATATTTTCTTCTTTGTGTTCAATTTGCTGAACTTCTGCAAACATTGAACTGCTGTGTTAATTACTGATCTAAAGGGTCTAATCCAAAGTCAAAACATCTTTGCTTGTGGTGTCTTTCATTCTGAAACCCTGGGTTGTTTTGTTTTTTCCATTTCTAGGAACCTAAACCTGTGTCTTTCTTACATTAAGAGTTCAGGCAGGGAACTTAAAGGGAACCTCACATTTAACTGCTAGGATTGTGGTTTATTGTCTTTCTCCTCTAATCTGTTACCTCTAATAACTGTGGCTTAATATCTAGCTGTTCTACAAGCTGTTTCCTCCAAACACTGTAATCATTCTTCCTTTTGCAGTTATAATTAAATTATCTTGGGATAATAGGTATATAAAGTTTGTTTAAATGACTGTATTAATAACTCTACTCTTCATGGTAACTGGGTTAATATTTCAAAGATATTAATGTAACCCTTATCAAATCTGTTTTCTCTTTCAGTAACTGACAAAAGTCCAGTCATTCTGATGTACTTTGGATGGCAACTTGTTCCCATTGTTCCTTTATTTTTTTTATTGCATATGTTCTGCTGTGTGTCTTGTTTGTGGCTTGTCTCTGCTTTTGCAATTCTTTCTATAAGAAATTTTCTTGTAGCAAGTCCTTCGGTAGTTCTTGAGTCTTTTCTCCTGCTGCTATCACAAGTAAAAGATTAAAAAAAAAACAAACCCCTTTAAATCTTGCTGTAGTTGTCTCTTGTGCTAGGCCTGCTGTACAGATTACTTTCTCAAGGATTCTTTTGAAGCACAGTGACTGCTTCCTATAATGAAAGTCACATAAAGATTATTTCTCTGCTGTATTTGTATTACTAGTATTCTACATCTAGAAGAGTGGTTAACTACTGTCCTGCACACAGTTTACAACTGTGATAAGCGTTTTGCATGCTTGTTTTAATAGCTGGATTAAGATACGGTAAATTCTTTATATTGGCTCTCATCTCTGTGTTTGTGCTATTGACCTACTCTGTCAGTCACCTGATCACTGATGACATAAGTGATGATGCTGTGTTCGTGTTTGGATTGCTCAGTAGCTTGATGCATATAGCGTGGTAACTGATGGCCTTTGATGGATCAGTAGATGTTATGAATATTCAGAATCTGTAATTTTTCAGGCAAACTCTTAAAATGGGCTACCTTTTTGCAGCATAGTGGGAAGGCCTGTGTTTCTCTGTTTATGCATATAATGTCTCCTAAAGGCACTCTGAGGATTAAGAATGCAATTGGGTATTCTCTGTGTAGAATTTAGCTTTTATTATCTGGCTGTGATTTTGGTAGCATCTATTAAGGCTATTCTGGTAGAGTGAGGAAGTATCTAATTAGCTTTGATCAGGACACTAGTCAAAAAGGCCTTTGCCTGAAGGCATAATTCTGCTGAGCTTGAAAGAGGAGACGTGGATCCCTGAATAGGGTGGCACATCTTACTTGGTATTTGACTTAAAGCCAGATGCAAACCAGCAAGATCTTTGCTGAAAGCTCAAGTGCAGATTATTTAATGTTGGACATAGCAAATGTTTTGCAAGATGCCTTGTCACTTGCTATATTGGAACTGACCACTGGAACTTCAAAGACAATTAACTTTCTCCAATCCCCTGCCTTTTTGCTGTAATGTTCTGCATGGATATCTTAAAGAGTATATGTGGTGTATTGTAGAAAGTGCTTGTGTTTCATGGAGAACTGTTTGAATCTCCTCCTTCATGAGAAATGTGGTGGAGTAGATGCCACTAGTGGAGCAGAACTGCTTGTTGTTGTGTTGAATGTAACTTGACTTAAGCAGCTTCATAGAAAAAAGGGGCCTGTAGTGTAGCCAGGCATTTGCTCTAAATAACATTTTGCTTTGTCTGTAGAATTGAATAACAAGTTTATTCTGGCCTTGTTGTAAGCTGCTAATTGTTCTGTTCTTTTCACCTACAGGTGGTGACTGTTTCTCTTCTGTCATTTGTGTGGAAAGTGCCACACACACTCCAGAACAACAACGGCTTTTGCTTGCATATTCCAGTGTTTCTTTTGTCAGCGAGTTCAGCAAAGTTGTAATTCTTCAAGTGCCAGCCCTGAGCTGAGTGAGGAGCCACCAGCAGAGATGGTAAAAATGACAAAATCAAAAACGTTCCAGGCTTACCTGCCAAACTGTCATCGAACCTACAGCTGTATCCACTGCAGAGCACATCTAGCCAATCATGATGAATTGATCTCCAAGGCAAGTGGTTTGTTTAGAGACCTCATGAATTATTTCTTAACCAAAATGGCTATCACTGTCTCACTGCTCCCAGTAAATAAGGGATGCAAATTGATGCATACTTCAAAGTATCTTCCCTGGGTTCACCCTTGGGTCATACATGATGTATGCTGAGGACTGGATATATTCTGGAAAATTTTGAATGTGACATAAAGACTGATCTAATATATTCCACTTATTAACAATCTCTGTCTACTGTTAGGCAGGTACCATTTGTGAGCTGTCATATCTGAAAAGTCTGCTAAGGAAAACTGTTGGAAGAAAACATGGATCTCTGGGTAGGGAAATGATTCTGGGCATGGTTATTCCAGATAAAGATTATTTTTTACTTACTTGACTGAAGGTCAAAGCTGGCTTTTTCCAGAATGTTCCACTGTTATGGAATCTGTAAATAGATTTACCTCTGCTGTATACTAGTTCCTAAGGAATGTGATTAACCAGAGATGTTCAGAATAGTTGGACTGTCTGAATTTAAGCTTAGAGGATATGTGGATCCTTGAAACAGGCTAGGCCTGTCCTCCTTACCTGTTGTTGGAAGAAACAAAGACTTGCAATGTGCGAAATAAATAGAAAAACTTGAAGTTTGGGATAAATACTTGACAGACCAGTTCATTCTCTTAATGGCATCCTGGAGAAAATACTTCAGTTGCTTTTCACACCTCTTAACACAAATTGCTTTCTCTATAACTATTGTCAAATAAAATTTTTAGTGGCAAACCTTTTATAACTAACTTTATCTGTTGTTGCTGCTTGCTTATATGTTCAGCAGCACTGAGGTGATGCTGCTCTTGAGCCCTGAAGAGATGGGGGGGGTAAGAATGCTACTACTTCTGAACTGAGGTTTTCTTTGGATGAGGAGAAAGTATACCTACTGACTTATCTCTTAGGGGGTTATTAGGAAATAATGGGGCTTCCCCATACAATTTTTCTTGTGTTACTAAACTTTTTGATCTTAGTTTAGATCAAGACAGCTTTTTGATTCAAATAATATAATTGGTGATGGTTCTTGGCAATGTTACTGATGGCTTGCTTCTGCTCTGCATTTAGTCTCTTCCCCTAAACAATTCTTTCCCTCAACTTAGTACATGTATTGAGGCATGGAACTGTAAAACATATCAAATATGAAACAGTGAGCTGGTGACATACATAAGAGGTAAAGAAATCAAGAGGGCAGGCTTATTTCACTTGTATTAACCTGAAAAAAGTTCCTTGCTTTCTTTATAGTGATAATCTTACTTTGTTTTAAGATCAGAGAAAATAAGAGAAATATTCAAATAGTAATGTGAATGCATTTGAATTTAATTTGTTTCCATGTTGATTTCAGAATTCGAGTAAAAGGGGTCTCTTTGGCAACTCTGGATTCCACATTACAAGCAATAATAGCTTCATTATTCACTACATGTCCTGGGCCAAAAACTTCAGGTTGTAGATGTCTACATAAAGAATGAAGCTGTGTCTCTTGAGATGTATAAATTCATTGAGAAAATGCAATCCAAGCACAGATACTTAATAGGAAGCTCTTCTTTTAGTGGACTTAGATTTTTGCATGTCAACTAAATTGCTGCACTTACCACATGAGCTAGTTGTTCTCCAAGGTCTTGGGAGTTTTGGTCAGCAGACTATTTTGAATATATTCTTAAGCAAATCATGTGTTCCTATTACAGCTTTATAAGTAATTTCAAACATTAAAACCAAATTTTCAGTTCAAAGAAGCTGGAGAACTATATTTTAAAAGAATCTAGTAAATATAAATAGTTCTAAATTGTTTCTAATTGTGTTGGGAAGGGTTTTATGTATGGCTTCTGCTTTATTTCTGGCTTCCATAATTTTCAGCGAAGACATCTTACAGAAGTTTCTGTACTTGCAGGTTGACCATTTCCTTATTTGACAGCTGATTCATAATCTGTCAGTTTAAGATTTCTTGACCTTATTTATTGTTTAAATCTGTGTGATAATGAGAAATACACTTAAATGTGAGGTGTATTTTTTGTATGTTTGTAAAATAAAAAGAACATTTCTCATCTTTTGTACTTGTATTTGGAACATAGCTTCAAAAAACCCACCCTCCTTTAAGCTTAACTTGTATATATTCCAACACTGGAGAAGTTCTTTTGATGGAAACAACTGCAAAGCAATACTTAGATACACTTGGATCGTTTAAAAATAAGTAGTGTTTGTCCTGGGTGGTGGTGGGAGGAAATAAGATTTGACTTATTTCAAATGAAAACACAGGTTAACCTAGAAAATAAAACCTGAAGAAATATCCTAGACATGTGTAGACAGAACTGTAAAAGGACTAACAGATGAGTGTACCTCACAACAGTTTTTAATATAAATCCTTTTTCTGAAGTTCTCTTGAAGTGCATTATGTGCAATGAACTTAAGTTAAATGAGAGCTATTTTTTATTTATACTAACAATATCTAGAATCTTTTGCAGCAGCTGGGTAGTTAGACTGACTGAATAACCTGAAGTGTAGCAAGTTGATTCTATACAATCTAAAGTTAGTTAAAAGAACAGCATAGTTCCTGTGCTGTTCTGGATTTATTGATGGAGCAGAGAATTAGACTGCTCAACCTGATTCCCCCTGCCCTTACTCTGAGGGCCTACTTAAAAGCAAAGCTCTGGGTAACACTGAATACAATTGTTAGTCTCTTTCCAAATGCTGACTAGACAACGTCACTCCAGAACCCTACTGCCACAAATACTCTTCAGCAGATAAAGGCAAACAGTATTTGGTACCTAGCTACAACTGATCCCCTGCCCTGTGTTTCCTGGATGCATGGTGATTGTTGCTTTCTTTTTCTGTGTGGTCAGGGAAAAAGAGCCAAAATACATTGTGCATTCTTAATTTAAAGCAGCTACAACTAGCTTTGAGGTATAAGCATTTGTTATACCTCATGCTATAATGTTTCCAACTTCAAGATGAAAAGATAAGCCAATGCTATGAAATGAGTGGTGTTGCTCTTAAATGTTGGTATGTCATGGAAAAGCAGAGTGTGCTGCTTATTTCTGTCAATCATACCTTTGATTCTGGTCCTCAGAATACCAGACTTCAATATAGATTTGCAGCTCTGCTTTTGAGCACTGATGCCAATTGTCTGACAAGGATGGCAGTACACACAAATCACCTCTTCATTTTATTTGTTCGGTGTGAGAAGCAGTATTTCTTTCTTGCCTTAGAATAAATCATCAAGCTCTTTTTTTTTTTTTCTTGTACCCTTGATGGTGATAAAATGGCAACCAAGAGTTTTGGCAGTGGCTTAGAAATAAGAATGTAGACTACACAGTATAAAAATTCATTGTTATCTGTAGTTTTAGTTTTCTATGCAACTATGAAAAGACTCAACACGTTGCCTTATGTTGAAATCCACTTGGATGTTAGTGATTAGAGCATACATTTCTAGATATTTTCACTCTATAATAGTGGAGTATATAAATACTTTGTATTTTTGGGGTCTAGGGAGGAACTTGGAGAAGGGAGGAATGGGAATAAGGCTGGCTGAGAATTGGAGTCCTAAACTAGGTGATCATCGGCAGTAAAGATGTTGGCAGACACTAGTCTGTACAGCTGAACACATGCACACATGTATGAACAGATGCCATAATTTATAACCCCAGTCATCTTGGGGAAAATACTAATTTGAAGGATACTTAACAACTAACTAAACTGTAGATGACTCTTAATTGAAATAAGTATCACTTTTGAAGTGGTGTTATGTACCTCTTAGACATGACTGATTTGTGGTGTTAACAAGTCTGCAAGTGCTGGATTTTCTGTTTCTTTGGTGAAGACTTCAACGTGAATGTTAAACGTTTTTAAAAAAAATACTATTAGAATGAGTATACCAGTCTTTACTATATTGGGGGGCATTCAGAGGACAGGGCAAGAACCGGCACCTTTTTATTTCTTTAAAGAAGCAAATGGATATTTTTAGAATCCTACCCTACTATGACTACAGGCACAGAAGAGAAGTAACCTATCAGCAAGCAACCACAGGCCTTAAAGAGTGAGGCAAAATCTGATGCCATAGGGGCACTTGTTGGATTTAGAATGTTCAAATAGCACATAAATAGTGACCAAACAGTATATGTTGCTTTTTAAAAATCTCAACAATTTAAAAAATTGACATAATTAAGCTTTGAGGGAAAACTTCTACAAGACTCTTTTAAGTCCAGGGGAGGCTGCCTCTTGTGTGGCCTGTACAAAGTGTTACATGTGTGCTGCTGTTAAAGCAATTTTAAAATAAGTGGTGTGAAGGGTTTAATTGAAAGAGCTTTCTTCTGATTTGTTTGTAGAATGTAGAGAATGTGCAGTGGTTATTAGTAGTTTTTCCAGGAGGCAAACATTGCTTGAAGAGCGTAGTTCCAAAGCACTTCAGAATGGCTTGTACCCACTAAGTTCCAGTAATTGTTTAGAAATTCAGTCAAGGTCCAACAAATTACAAAGAAATACAAATACCTAATAGAAATCTTGGAACTTAGTGGGTATATTGCAAAGATAATGCTTTGTTACTCAGTGTTGACCTGCTTGAAAAACTGTTGAACTGCTTAGAATGTACCTTAGTGCTGGAATAGAAGAAAATCTGTATTACTTTGTATCGATGCCGCTACAAATACTGTCACTTTCTCCTGTCTCGTTCATTGCAAAGCATATTTGACCAGAGGGAGAAGCAATCTTTGGAAAACACCCATAGTAGATTTGAAGGCTTAAAGAAGCTGGAAAGTGTGCAAGGGAAGTGTTTGGGTGTTTTGACATAATTATTTCTGAAATACATTCAAGATGCTGTATAACTCAGGATAACTCGTCCTGCCTGACAGTCTTCACTTTGGAAATATCATTTGCCAAATCTGCAGGCATGCAGGTTTTGGGGTGGAATTTCTTTAAGGTTATTCTCGGCATATTGAACTTTATAACTTGCTTTATTAAAATCAGTAAATGATTGAATAAAAATGTACTTCCAAAATTTTAATATTTATCATGGAATCATCTAGAACTTGCCTAGTAAGCAGCTGAGCAGCATTATCTCTAGTTGTCTGCAGTATTGAGGAGTTGGATCTGAGAGAAATATCAAATGGAAAAACTTTTTTTCCCTGATACTTTTTTTTTTTGTCTGTAGTTTATGTTGAATTAAACTTTATTTTTCAAATCTTGAAGTGGCAGGATATCCTTACAATCTCTGATGGATGTCACTGAGAAGATAATTCCAGACATCAGAGCACTTGAATGTGTTTCTGGTTTACCTTAAGAATACTGCCTCTAAGAAGAATACTGTCTTCTGAATTAATCAGTAATATTTCTTTGAATAGCATATTTGTTCATAACACTAATTCAGGTTGATCTGTCCTAGCTTGTAAAGTGGGCTCTAACAAATGAAAAGGAACTCAAGAAAATGAAACAAAAAAAACCTTAGGCACTTCTTTCATTGCAATTCTTTAGAATTGTTTTTCTGTTATGAATAGCTTGCAAGCTGTGCTTAAGGAAGATACTGTTAATGCCAGTTAATGCTTGCCTATAATAATGCCTGCCATACCCTTAATACATGCTAAGATGGCAGTTTCTCTGGATGTTTTCTGTGGAGCAGGATCTCTAGCCACACACTCTAATCCCATCTGTGGGGAATAATTAATTATATAAGCTTTTAGTAGCTCCCCTTCCCCCATCCGTGCCCTTAGGTATGCCTTAGGGCATGTTCTGCTTTACTGATACTTCCTTTTCGCCTGGGTAAAACAGCTAATCCCGGTGTTAGAGGTAATGATGGGTTTAATTTAGAAGCATAGATCATGTCTAATTCTGCAGGTATGTACTAACATACAAGAGAAATATTTATAAAATTTCTTTAGTACAAAATGTATTGATGACAGAGGTCTGTCAGATGACTTGAAAAGATCGTAATACCAAACTGGTGTTGCAGTCGACCTTAGTATTATTCCTAAGCATAGTTAAACAATTTTGCTTTCACTATTAGACATTCTAGATAATTTCAGCTGTGCTGAAACAAGAAGTTACAGATCTTGTAGATCTTCCCATAGAAATGAGCAGCTAGTCAAAGATGTGGATTTTCTAGGGACAAAGTTAATTCATAAGTCAATGCAATATTACTAATTGAGGACCATGAAAAAGCAGACTTAAAGCAAGTTTGTTTTAACTGCAAATATTAGTTGAACTGCTAAACTGCCGAGCTTCTAAATAAAAATCCTGGTTGGTGTGAGTCATTATTGATGACAGTCACACTTGCCACTGTCTTCTAATTTCTCTCTGCTGGGTAAGACTCAGAATTATGACAGTTTTAATAGAATCTTCTGGTTTAAATATGATTTATGTATAGTGCTAGCAATCTTGGAAGTGCTGAACAAATCTTGCAAAGTAAAAGTTTGTGTTTGCATAGATGGTGTTTATTCTGTAGGAGAGCAGTTTGTCTGGAGACTGGTTTGAACAGTTAGGCCTGTTAGTCCTTGACACTGCCATTTAAAATATTCTCTTTTTCATTTCCTTTGAGGAGTTGATGCACAAGGTGTTCAACCTGTCAGTCTCTCAAAATTCATATCACTATAACTCAATCTTACGGTGCAGAGTGTGAGAAACTTAGTGCTGATAAAAACAAATGTTTTGTTTAGTATTTTGTTTTTTTTCTGGTTATGCAAAATACTCTGTTTACAGTCAAGTTACAAGCTTAGCAAGCAGTTCAAGTGCCAGAATGAGTTGTCTTCATTTCTAGTAATAGGATGCTTCAAGAAGCAGAGCTCTGGTAATAAATCTTTCTTACACTTAATCAATATCCTGTGGTCGAGAGAATGCATATGTGACAGATATGTACCTTTTTGTGTTGTCTGAATACAGGTTTTGGGGAAAAAATATCAGCTGTTTATGTGAATGAGAAGCTATGACTGCCAAGCTCTGACAAGAAGTTCATAAAGAAAATTAAAAGGCACAGGGATTTAAAAATTTGTATCTTTACAGTGCTTTTACTTCAGTCAGCGTGTAGGAGTTTCACATGGATGGATTGCAGACCATTAAATGCTCAATGACACACTGATGTTGTGGTTGGACACTGATTTCAAAGGAAAGTCTGAGTTGCCTAGACCAGAGTTCTGTACTCCAGAACACAGTAACACAAGTTGGCACAAGTTGCTGTCAAGTTATGAGTGACGTAAACGTGTGGGAACTTGCTCTCCGTAGCTGGGCGAAGAAACAGTTGTTCTATGGCATGTAAATACAATATTTAGCTTCTAAACGTGTATGTAGGTAAGAAAGATGGTATCAAGGGAATCGACCAAACTCTGCTAACTGGAAGCTAGAGAAGATGGGAATGGAGGAGCTTTTCACAGTGGGATGTTTGTGAACAGATTTTCTTTCTAAAACCACCATTCCAGGGAAAGGTTCTGTTTTGTGTTGCTTCTCCCTCCACTCTACCCTGATAATCCCCAAAATTAGAAAGTAATGACGATGGCTCTTGGGGGGGGGGGGGGGGGGGGGGGGGCTAGGAGAGCACAGCATAGGGTAACAAAGCAAAGGGTGCGAGAGAAGAAAAGTCATCTTTAAAAATGCATCAGGAAAAAAAGAACTGAAGCAGTATGTTCCAACCTGCAGTTTGTATTTCATCTGGCTGGAAATATTTTTCAGCTTATGAAACAGGAGAAGGGAAGAACTTCTTTTTTCTGCTATTCCTGGCATCCTGTTACTGCCCTCTGCTTAATTTTGAGAAATGTCGGGTCAAAGGAGAGCTTTTATTAGGTGATATTAAGTCAAGACTAAACATAAACTTGGCAGAAATAATTGCATAAAGTAGTTCAAAAGGTCTCCTGATTGTTGATTTGTTCTGGACTCTTTTTCTTTCCCAGCTAGCTGGGGAACTTCAAGTATGGCATGTAACTAGTTTAAAAAGTGATTGTGTAGGACCAGACTAAAAAACCCCACATTAATTTGTATGCGATTGGCATGTGTAATTACATATAAATGGAGAAATTAGCACATGATTAATAGGAGAGAGTATTTCTTGCTGCAGCTTGAAAAAGGATTTGTGAATTATAATTCATAAAGTTTTTAAAGCAAGGACAAATGGCGGCAACTTTTTAATGTAAGAATTTTTACAGTAGCTTAGCCAAAATTACTGGTCATCATGGCCTTGAAAGTTTTCTTTTTCTTAATTTCAGGTACATGGAAGTTCTAGTTTGTTTGCTTCTTAATGAATAAGAGGACCTTTCAAGTGTTTCCTTTGGTTTTTTTCTTAAATTTTGGGGTTGCACAACTGCTGTTGTCTAAATCCATATGTAGTTGACTCAGGCTACTCACTCATTTGTTAACGGCCAATTTTTGAGAGTATATACATGAATAACTTTTGTTTTCATCTGCAGTATGCATTCTCTGCTTCTTTATTGATTGTGAGGCACTGGCTCTAATTCAGAGAGCGGTGCTTATTCTATAGAAACTACAGACTGTAGGTGCTGTACCACTCTGCCACTTTTGTGATGCGTTTTTAAGTATCTCGCAGAACTGAAATAGTGGTGGTGGATTTTGTTTGTTTATTTTAAAGGTAGCTGTAAGGATACTTTCTGGCAGAGCTCTTCAGACTGTATACTTAACCGAGGCTCTCCTTTCAGGGTCAGTCCTACCTGAAGTTTTAGCTTTCATTTTACTGCGTAGCCTATCTTTTTTTTCCTTGCCTTGTGAAAAACAAGACTTGCAGCTCTGGATAATGTAGAGAGTACCTTTTGTCTTTGCTATAGATGAAGAAATATGTTCTGTCACTAAAAATCTCCATTTGGTAATTCTTTGGTAATTCTTCTTGCTTAAGTAATACTAAAATACTAATGCTATAAACTGTTAAGTAGAAATTCTTATCTTAAGGTGTGATTTTATGAGTAGCTAAGGGCTGTATGTAACTACACTGCCACAGTTGCTACTTACAGTAGTCCAGAGTCATGGATTTCTTTTAACATTCTTTGTTGCAGTATATAATCTGGTTAATGTTGATCAAAAAGTGTTCATTTATATACATTTCCCTTTTACATCTTTTTTTTTTTCCGAAGCTGTTCTGAGTAAATAGTTAAGATACAACAGTTACTGATCTGTTGCTAATCGTTAGACTGGCGAAATATCTATTTTTAGTGTCAAGTGACTTCTTCTGACATGTATTCAGTTATTCGATTAGAAGAATCCATTGCAGAAAGGTCCTTCTGCCTGTGGTTCCATACCTGGTATAACTAAAACCATTTGAAAATACTCAAGGTGAGAAGTTCCTTAAGAAATCAAGGCAGTTGAGGATTTTTTTTAAATGGAATTCAGTATGGAAGAGAGAAAAACCAAACCCCTCTGTTTCAGTGTGATCCTGTTTGGCAAATAATGGCTATGTCTAAATTATCAAGTAATTCAATACAGAAGGAACAAATCACCAGATGAAAGCAGTGATGTGTATTACATACACTTTGAATGTTTTACCTATGGCTGGGTCTAGTCTGCTGACAAGTTTTGTCAGGATGTTTGCAGCTCAAGGCTGTCTGATCATAGGTTCAGGCCTTTGTATGTTCATTAGCGTTTATAGAGTGCACATTAGAAGAGCTTCTGGTTTAGTTCAGTACCAAAGGAACAAAGATGTAGTTCACAGGCACTGAAACTGCTCTGCAAGCCAAACTAACCCCAGTAAGTGTGGTTGATTAGGGGGTTTACTTCAAAACTATGCTACTGCTCTGAACTAAAACATTAATTTAGATCCAACAAAGAAAGTCTTAACAGTCATCTTTTGTCCATAAATCTGTCAGGAATGTGAGAGATTTGAAAGCATATGGCTGTGCTTAGGCATTTGATGATAACAGTTGTTTTATTAAAATAAAGCTGAGCCTATAAACTGATCAGATGCATTTCCTGAATATAGTATGCTGGGTTTATGCTTGGTCCAGAATTTCACTGCTCTTACATGAAATGATGCAATGAAATTGAAATAAATCATCTTTGGGTGCAGTGGGAGAGGACAGAACAGATGGAAATAATTCCCTTTGAGTTATAAGCAGATTTTAATTAGCATGAAGGATGTCTAGGAAAATGAGAATTGATATCTTGCAGAGTGGTAGGAAAAAAGTATGTTTCGTTTGCATTACAGACATCTTATTTTGTACAATAATACTTAACAACTTAAACCTGTTGCTAAAAGTGTAATGTGGGTGAAAACTTTGCTGACCAGGCTTTCCTATAAAGAACTGATATAAACTTTTAACTTAAAGTAATCTGAAATAGTTTATATCTGTATCATGTTTATATGCTTACTAACATAACCTTCTGGAACTATTTTTTAGTTTGATGGTGAGTTTTGTGGGTTTTAACAAGTGCAATTTTTTTTTATGCAGTCCTTCCAGGGAAGCCAGGGACGAGCCTACCTCTTTAATTCTGTGTAAGTATGTTGTTATGGTTATGCACATTACCTACAGAGTGTAATTTTTTTGGTATTCTTTGTAAGTGAAAAACAGTAGGAATTAGTGTAGCTGCACTTTACCCTGTTCTTTTTAATGTTGGCTTTACTCACCAGCAATAGCTTTAAAAGAGCTTACTGAGCTGATTTGTAAGTATCCCTATGCACATATTAGTTTATTAGTTTTTAAGTAATTCTGCTAATAGCTGAAAGTTTAGAAGAGAGTGTTAATGTGAAATTCTTTTTGTGTATGTAATGGTAACTGTCCTGAGTAAGAGTTGCCATTCTGAAATATTCCAGAAGTCAAAATACATTGCGTGACTGTAAATTTGCTTTAGACAACTCTGCTGTGGTCTAAAGAAGAATTTTCCAGTGTGATAGTTAAATACATCTACAGGTTAATGTTCCAGTAAACTTGGTACATCTTAAATGACCTTGAATATTGCAAATGTGCTAGAGGCAAAAGGTCTTTGTGATCTTATCAGGCCTAATATTTGTGATTTTAAGCACGTCCTACCCATGATGTAAGGCTCTTTGAATTTGCTAATGGATGTATTTAAAGTTTCTAACATGCAGGATTGCATTTTTGTCTTTATTTTTCAGCAGTTTCTTGTGTTGCAGCATTTTGGAAAAAGAAATGCAGTTAAGTGTCTTAGTCTGTTTTAGACCAGGATAATGGAACTATAGCTACAAAGGATTTGATTGCAGATCCTTGAAATTCTTTTTATATGTAGCTGTTCAGTGGTGACTTGAGTCTTCTAGTATAATTGTAATAGTAAGAATCTGGTAATACAACAGCAAAAATGGCAAGATTTTGCTCTTGTATAACACTGTCTAAAAACTTGGTTTAGTCTTGCCTGATGTTTTCTTCATAGACTCTTAGTCATAAAGAGACTAGCTTGATGCAGTGCTTGATGCACTGCTTAATGGGATGTTTTGGTTTTATGTTGCTGTTTGTTCATCATGGCTTAGTCTGCTGATCTGTAGCAAAGAAATATTTATGAGGCTTTTTCCTTGCTGCTATTTTGGAGTTGGTTCTAAATTCTGCTGTTGGTGCTGATTTACTGGTACAGACCTCTGTTACAGAGGTCTCAAATTGTTTGTGAAGAAAAGCCTGAAACTATAAAGGTATCCAGTTACTGCTCAGTGTTCTGTTCTCTGAACGTTTAACTATTGAGCCCGTCTTTGTTGACGGGAGTAAGTGGGCATCACTAACAGTTTGCTGTTTAGACTAGCCACTTGAAAAACAAACAAAAAACTCCTCCCTCTTTTCTTCTTCCTGTCCTTCAGCTCAGTGTAACAAAGGAAGTTTACAGCATTGAATGTTAGGCACTTTTTTAAACTATTTTTTCTCCTCTGGAGAAAAGGTGGGTAACAGGTAAAAAAAAGAAACACATGCAGTTTGAGTAATTTCTCCTTTTTTTCTTTTTTTTTTTTCCAGGGTAAATGTGGGCTGTGGTCCAGCAGAGGAGAGAGTTCTTCTGACAGGTTTACATGCTGTAGCAGATATCTATTGTGAAAACTGTAAAACCACTCTTGGATGGAAATATGTAAGCAATATACTTATGTCTTTGATAAATGCTTGTATGTTGAAGCACAGACATTTGAGTAGGCCATTGAATAGCACCTATGCTGATAGTTAGGTGAGTTAGCTCTAGTGCTTTTGTATGTATCAGACTGTAATACAGTTTTGCTTCCTTACATCTGCCGTAGTAGATAATAACTTTATTCTGGACTGGAAAACAAGCATGAGCTATAGGTGCTATTACAGCTATCTAATACTTCTGTAATATCTTTTTGCAAGATTACCAACCACATACACTACACTGGACGGAAGAAATTGTCAAAGTGGGTCTTTGATTTCTTGGGTTGCGAAAGTTGGTTCATATAGCAAAAATGAATTACGATAAATGATGCTGAGCGCATTTACACTGCCCACAACTAATGTGAACTTGATTCCATTGTTTGAAGAGTTATCTGTGCACTTGCACAGTTACCTGAAATACTTGGAGCTGTGTTGCAAGTTCGATGTTTTGAAAATGTTAGCTTCTGGGTGTTGCATGTAGGATTGTCATTGATTCAGTATAGCTTCAGATCTTACACAAAGAAGTTGTCCTAATGCATTCCCTCTGATGAATATAGAGGGGAGATTTTGAAAAGGTTCCTGTTCCCTCTTTTAATTGCTTCTGGGAATAAGGTAACTGAACATCTAACCTTCACTTTAGAAAAGTGTTAAAATTCCCTAAGCGGTGAGAGAACATGGAATGTTCTAAAGCAAGATCTGTTGTGCAGTGGATCTGCCCGTTCTGCTTATGAGAAGTTTACTCCTATTTCCTTCTCAATGCTCTTCATCTCTTTCCTCCCTCCCACCCTTGATTCTGTGTAACCAACATGGGTTGTTAACTGGAATGTCTCCTGGTTTGTATTTTTAATGCAAGTTTGATGTTCAATTTCCCCAGCTTAATTGGGTGTCTTTGATTTTTCTTCTTTCCAGGAACATGCTTTTGAGAGCAGTCAGAAATACAAAGAAGGAAAATTTATCATTGAACTTGCCCACATGATAAAAGACAATGGCTGGGAGTGAATCATAACCTTTTTCCTTCTGTTTGGACAATATTCTGTGGAACATGCTTTACAAAGACTAACGCAAAGTAAAGGAAGAGCTTGGCTAGAGTGGCCCTGAGAATATCACTGAACTCTGAAACCTCACAAATGAGTAGTGTAGTGTAAGTGGCTATTTCAGGCCATGTTTGCCTTTTTCTCCTTGTGTAAGTTCCCTCTTTTTGTACGTGTATTATTGTGTGAACAGTTGTTTTGGAACATTTTGGATGACCTTTTTCTAAACTCTTTCAGACTAGAGAAACAGTTCACTAATTGAAAACGGATTTTACTGGTTAGCATCTATCTCTGACCTATGCCTTTAATGCTACCTTCTGCTGTGCATGCTTCTTGCCTAAACACCTACACTCCAGTCCTGTAGAAGTTCTATATCTGAGCAGTCCGAAAGAATGTATGGGATGGGGTGCTTTTTTATATGTAGCAATTTCTGATGTGTTTGGCAGTGAAGAGGATGCAGTATTGTAGTTATTAATTTCTTTTTTTAACTTTGAGTGTACCACGACCTATGTACATCTTGTAGGTGAATTGGTTAAAGGTACAGTGCTCACTTTAAAAAAAATATTTCAATTGCACTGACTGAAGTTAGCAGGTCTCAAGTTGTTAGGAAAGATTATGCTAGAGGTTAGGTATCTTAATGAAGTACCTTAGAAGGATTTTTAAATCAATAATGCTATAGAATATGTTCATTTAAGACCAACATATTCCCTAAAGAGTTTGCTGGATAAGAAAACTATAAAACTATAGCTTGCAAGGTAATAAGGCAGAAAAATATATGCATCTTCTATTTTGGGAAAAAAATAATTAGTTGCTGTATTAAAAAAAAAAGTTTTGGTACTGTACCTTTGCCAGTAACAGGGACTTGTGCATCAGTAAAGTTTTATGGCTGGTTCCATGTAACTGTATAGTCCTAATGCACTGGACAAAGAGGTTGATATCAAGGAAACTTGTTGAAGTATTCTGCTTCTGCTACATTTGAACAAAAATATTTATTTTTGTGAGAAACGGCCAGAGCCTATGACATGAAAATTAATATAGTACCTGTAGGAAAAGGAGGGGTAGTAAGAAGGAAGGGAAGTTTGACTCAATTTTTCGTAAAATAAAATAACAAGATAGTTTTTAAAACTTGGGGGTGGGGAAGGGGTTTCTTGGTTTGCTGGCTAAATCATCCCTAAGTACCTTTTTATAATAAAAAAATATATAGAACTCACCTTCTCTTTTGTTCTGATGCTGTTTCTTAATTGGAATGAGTTAATGAGAGAAACTTCTGGAAAGTGTATGCACAATATTAGCTGTTGGTATCTGTGCATGCAAATTCTGACCAACTATGAAAGAAACGCTCTACATAAATTTGCTAACTCTATTTTCAAATTAAACAATCTCTGAAGACTTTTTGTATTTTAATCCTTTTAATGCTTGAGGACAAAATCTTTGGGGGGAAAAAAAACTTTCACACTACATAAGTACTATAACTGAACAATATGGAAGCCTTGCAATACAAAATCATTTTCTCTCAATAACAATTCTAATATGGCACCTGCAAAATTAGTCATAGGTGCTGTTGCTGCTGTTACGTTTTTGGGAATCTCTGATAGGCTTTCTGAACTCTGCTGCACTTTAGAAATTTTGTCATACGTGAAAAATTATGCTAATGGGTAGGGGCAATACAAATCTTTAAAACCAGCTATCCGGAGGAAGAGAGAGAAGAGAGTTTGCCCGTGTGTACGCATTCTCTGATGCAGGCTGGCTAAACTGCATTCAAGATGATGTAGTGATCTATACCTATGAATTAAAAATGTAAGAATTAAAGAAGTAGTTAAAGCTGTTGGGTTTCAGTCCAGAGACTTGAGGTGGTACAGTCGTGTTCAATCTGGATTTTGTGGCTTATGCGTTACTACTTCATGTTGACATCATCGGGCTTCAAAGTCTCCTTTTTAACAATGTCATTGATGCAAGATGGGCTTTGCTGTTGCCTGTCTCTTGATCTTTTTAATCTGGAATTCTTGGGGTTTTTGTTTTCTTCCAGTATAGTATGTGTTGCCAATAAAGAAGGCACTAAAACTTCTGTCTGCAAAAAGTTTGTGTCGTCTTCAAAGTCCAGTTGCAATATTGATACTTGTGAACATGTTCATGTGAAGCTTGTGTATCCTTGGGCTTATTTCCTGGCTATAGACTTGTTGAAGCAGTACACTGGACTGAAGACAAAAGTAATGGCTGCTTTTCAGTAGAGAGCTGAAATTAAAGAAAATATGTAAAGTAGATTTTTCTCTCAAAAACTGGGGGTTTGGCTATCTCTTGTTAGTAAGTTAATGCTGTTTGTAAGACAGTCTGATTCTTACTTAGAAATTCAACCTCTTTCTTCAGTGCATTATTTATATTTCAAACTGGACGTTTTCACCAAAACCTTAATTAACTTTGATGCCAAAGGTTGGGACTTCATCAAGTGCTTAGCACATAGAGCTTCAGACTACTGGCATAAAGAGTTAATGATCTATATGTGATGTTTGTGGCTTTTAAGAGAACCAAACAAAGCAATATTCTTTTTGGTCTTTTAAGAGTGGACGCTTGGAATAAAGAGAAGTAGGACAAAATTGCTATTTCATGCTGCTGTGTAACAATTCTTGAGGCTCATTCTATTGAGGGAATATGTGAATCTTCTGCCTGTGTTGCTTGGCAGCATCAATGATTATTTTCTCCTGTTGTAAAGATGTAGAGAGTTCTTGTTATTGGTTTTGGTGAAAGTAGAATCCAGATAGCAATGGCTGCTGGCTGATGTGAAGAGGTCAGTCTGGTCACTGAACCCTCCAGCAGTCATTTGAAAGAAAAATAAACTTACTTGAAAAAATTTTACTAAAGCATTTTCCCTCTAACCAATTTTTGTAATATATTAAAGATTATATTTAAAGTTTGTATGTGTTTGCTCTGGGCAAGTTTACTTCCCCTCCAACTTGAGCACTTTTGTTACTTGTACTGGTTATTTTTATTCTTGGTCTTAACATTTATTTTGTATTTTGTTTTTTATAAACTGTAACAAAAAGCTTTTGTGAACCTTTGTTTCTTGCTGGCTCTTTCTTGGACCAAATGAACTGACTATGAGCTGGCTTAGAAGAAATGTTCATTGGGATGCATAGGAATTTGCTAGCAAAAATGTACATGTATTGAAAGTTGTTTTTTTTTTTCCTCTGAACCTCTAAAGCCACGCCTGTCCTAAAGTAATGAATCATGATTTGATGTGATTTTAGTAATCTGACCACATATTCTCTGTCTAGGTCCAAAATAATGACTGTAACAACAGTGTTCCAGGACTGAGTCTGCCTCCAAACACTAGAGTTATTCTTTGGCTGGTCACTCTAAGTACCTTTTTGATTCATAAAGGGCAATGCTGCCATCTATAAACATTCTGTTAAGTTGCAAACTTGCTGTGAAATAAGCTGCAGAATTTGGTGAGGGATTGCTGACACATCAACCTAACCACTCTTGCTGAATGCTTTTAGCAGTCTAGTAATCTCAGTTTTATCTGCCAGTAAAAAGGGCCAGAATATGAATTTTCCTTGTTCATTGTAAGCTATACAATGAGAAACTGTATTAATGAAGTTTGTTGTAATACCATCTTAATTTCCCACTGGCAAGGCCTAGTATAATGGCCCATCTGAGTGGTATGCCTTGCATGCTTGGATTCTTTCACAATCCGTGGCAGAGGAGAGGGAATACAGTTCATGAAATTTCTTTGAATTAAAATCTGGCCTCGGAGGTTCTGACAAATAGTCATCACTGCACCCATAGCCAAATGGTCATCCATATTTCTTATTGGTGTCTTGAGTTAGTGCAAGAGTTCATGAATGCTGTGTGCCATTTTTGGTGGACTTAATGCTTCCCTCTGAGTTATGCTTGTAGAGCTTTTTCTGCACGCTCATCTCAGCAGTCAGATTGCAACAGTAGTGACCTGTAGTCTAACAGACCAAATTTTGAACATCTCAATTCTTTGATAATGGCGATGAGTGGAAGAAGCTGTTGAATTATTGTTAAACTTTTTGGACACTTTATTGTACTTCATTGAGACTCATGTTAAGCCAACCAGGAGTACAAACACTTACTGCAAAAGGAACAGACATTTCAGAGGTTTCTTTTAAAAGGACTGTTACAAATGGTTTAAGGCCTAAAGCATGAGTCATAAATGGCAGTTGAGTTGTGCCTCATGGTTTCTTAAACTCTTTACAATGCTTTCTTTTACAGGTGACATGGCTGTGTTGCTGTTTTGTCCTAGCAATACTGTACATCATTTGTTGTTTCACTATATTGTATCTACTTGAGGTATCACAATAAAAGCTTTCAATTGTTTTGTTGAATTACTTGTTGGTTTTGTGCTAGCTTTTCTTGCTAATTAAATTCTCATGCTTTATTTTTTGGTAAGGCCAGAGAGAAAAGCCAGTGCTCTTAGCTGCTCTTAAAAACTTCTAAGCGTGGGTTGAATCTGGGTTTTATGTGGTTTTAAGACTGCCACTAAACATTTGGGTTTTTCCTTTCACTAATCTTTGCAAAATACAGAAAGCTGTGTTGCTACTTTTAGAGCTTTTGCCCATTTTGAGCCAATCATGGAACTTCTGCAAAGTGCTTTCAAAAGGAGAGTCAGTCTGTGCACACCCCACAGCTAACTTTCAGAGAAATCAGAGGAAGTGTGCGTGTGCTTTCTGTTGTGTAATCTTGGTCATTTGTAGACCAGAGGAGCACTCTGAGCACAGGCACTCAATCTGCTATTTCTGCTTTGGCTGAGAGGAACTTCTGTAGTTCTTCTAATCAGATCGATGGTCTTCTCATATGTTAGTGGAGTTAAAGTCCCCACTGTGGGTCAGTGACAAGGATGTGATGAAGATGGTCTTCTCCATCCAAAAGCTTAGGTCATAGTGGGCTTCATACCAACTCAGATTTATTCTACCTGTGTATTTGCAGGAGGCACAGTGTGCTGTGTATGTAACTCTGAAGGGCTCCCACCAACATTCAAATCTGAACTTTTGCCTAAAGATCATGTCAGTACATCACCAGCTGCCCATAGCAGCAGGCATGACAGTGGCTCTCATATTCTCCAGTGGAAAATCACTGCAAGACGGCAAGTTTGGCTAAGAAGGGATGATTAAGTAGGAGGGAGATGATTTCTGTGATAAGCTGTCTACTTTCCTGCTGTCGGCCCAGTATGAGGTTTGCTGCTTTACAGGTAGGGGACACTTGGCTGATGTTCAGCCTGGCACCCACTGCAACCCTCAGGTCCTTTTCAGTTTGAAAATCCAATCTGTGGCATTCATTGATGGTTTAATACATTGTTAGGCCAAGCAAAGTGATGTTTTCTCATGAAGATTAATCTGAAGATGGTCATATTAATAGTGGTTGTGATTACAGAAGCAAAGGTAAACTGTGACTTTATTATGAAAGACTTCATATTACTCACTTGAAATATTTTGACCAATACCTCAATTTAAACAAATCCCAAAACCCCTCTGTTTACTGATAGTAAAAAATATCCTTTAAAATAGTACAAGGGACTACTGCAGTGATTGTTTACTTTTCTATGTAATGCCAGATGTAGGATTATCCTTAATCACATTAAACCATTTGAAATAAGTTTCAAGGAAATGCTTCACATCAGACTGGCTTGCTAGTACAAGATGTAAGTGCATGCTAGGTGATACTAGTGTGTTAATGACATTTCCCTGGAAATTCTCCTAACTCCCAAGGCAGGTTAAATTATGTTGTTATCATTTGATTATTTTTCGCATGATAAACCAGTAAGGTACAAAACATTAATTGTTTGCATTTGAACACTTTGAGTGAAGCAGGACATTGGTAGCAAGGACTCGTGTAGGATATTGCAGGGAGTTTTGTTTTTATTTGGTTTAGTTGAATGTTCAGCAATTACTGAACATAGGCAACAGCGCATCAAATGTGACCCCTTTGGACTGCCTGAGGCTGAGAATGAAGTCATTCGGTGCAGGCTTATTCAGTGTCTTCAATAATCCATCATTTCATCTCACAAAGGGATGGGGATGCTCTACACATGAGATCAAACAGTATTTCCATCTTGAGAAAAATGGAAGATAGTCTCCTACGCTTTCTTTTATTCATGAGCTTAGAAGCTGTCATCTCAGACTCCATTTTTTTCTTTTTAACCTTTTCTTGGCTTTACTGTCTCAGGGTATGAAAAAAAGGATCTTTCCAGATCTGAAGAAAAAAAAAAAAAGATAAAAATGGCATAAAAACCTAATTTTTGACATGGATATAATCAAAGTAATAAAGATTCAAATAACACAGAAGTATCTTTCATATTCAAGATGTTCATAGTAACATCCCATTAAATTTTGGTGTAGCAAAGGGCCTGTTAAAACACCATCAGCAATTGGATTACTAGAATAATTTTGGAAATGAGAACTCCAGTGTTGTGATTATCAACTGGAAAATACCTGGAGGGTCTCTGACTTTCAGATAGACAGAGATGGGCAGATCTAAAAGTTGGGAACCTTCCATTAGAAGTCTTTTTGCCTGTTAAATAACTGGGCAGTAGTCTCAGTTGAGGGTTCTTCCCCAAGCATGGAACTAGCTGTAAGGTTAAGGTGTAGTGGGAGAGCAGTAGGTCTCTATTTACAAAATCCAGTTAGCCTAAACAGGAAAACAGTCACAACTAAAGCTTAGTTTAACCTCTGTAAAGGGCTCCAGTTAGGTAACTCTTCCCACATGAGGTTTTCTTTCCATTTTTGGCTCTTCCTCTGCACCCTCCCCTTGGCTTTTCCCCAGATGGGTCCAACCTGTGGAGTGGAGCAGAGCACCTGTGCTGCTGCTGGCAAAGCAGCTCCGGATTAACTGGGGCTGGACAAAGTAATTCCTTGGCTGTGAAGCAGCTCTGCCGAGCCATGTAATTGATGATTATTAACTGTTTCTCCTCTAGGAAAGGCTGAGCTAATCCAAGGGTTTGGCTCATTCATTTCTATAGTACTGCTGAATAAGATTTGAGCTGAGGTCACTAACTGCAGAGCTGAGGATCTGAGATGCTCTATGATGCTGGCAGCAGTTTAATCTATGCTTGCATTATGTATACACCTGATTGCCCAAAGATTTTACTGAGTAAAGGTCACTCTAGAAAGTAGACAATAGAGGATTTTCAGTATTTAACAAAATAACGGGCAGTTTTTGCATGGTCTGATTTCTGTAGTTTAGTAGTCAATAGTGTAGTTGAACTTCCCTTCTTGCCCAAATAGACTTTAGAGGTTTCTAGTTCAAGCAAAGGAAATGGCAGGACCAAACTAGCCCTTTATTCAAAATTGAGTTTGTATCCTGACATTAAAATATATACATGTATGCAAATTCCATCAGAGCATGGAACATCCGGGCTCACCCTTTACCTGCAAGAAGGGTTGCAAATGCTATTTAATCTTGAGAACACTTTTATGACATGAATAGCAATGATCATCTGCTTTATTTTACACCCGATGAAAGTTATGTTAGTTTTGTAAAATCATTTATGAACAAAAGCCTTCAGTTTGAGGCCTGGAGCTGATGACAGTGCAGCAATGGTATACGGCCATCTGAACAAATTTTCTTGTTCTTATGTGTCAAGTGTTGCAGAATTAAAACCTCGGTGAATTAAACAGCAGCCTGATTGCTACTGATTTCCCTAACCTTTCTATTCTGCGTATGTCTGTACAAAATAGATGCAAAGCTGGTAGCCGTGTACCAGTGCAAAAGGCAGACTATTAATGTCATACGAGATTACAACCGATAGCATCTTTGAGTTTGGCTACAAAAAAAAAAAAACATACGTTGATTTCTTCAAGTTTCACTGTCCCTAGAGCAAGAGCTCACCTGCACAGTACGTCAGTCCCGTACGGTCAGACTGAAAGCTCATCGTGTCAGTATGAGAACGGGGAAGGTACCTTACTGACTGTGGTAAACGTTCTCTGGAGATCTAGTCCAACCCCCCTGCTAAAGCAGGTTCACCTAGAGCAGGTTGACTAGATGATCTCCAGTGGTCCCTTCCAACCCCTACCATTCTGTGATTCTGGGAAAAGTTTTAAATTTTTTTTGAGCTTTGAGTTGAGTGGCATTAATAGTAAGCTGTGTTTGGATTGCGATTCAAGTTATTTGTGCATTAAAAAAAAAAATAATACAAGCTTTGTTCTGCAGGAAATGTTACTTAAAAAGTTTTAATACTGGTGCAACACTAAAAAGTGAAAAACCAAAACAAGTGCAGGAGCTTTGTGCATTGTCTGTGTAAACAAACTTTTCCCAAAACTTTCTTTAGAAGCCCCCCAGAAGTCAGGGATCTTGTGACAGGGAGCAGGGCTGCCAAGGGCGAGAGGAGCTTGTTTTGCATTTGGGCCTGGAGGAATTGCTACATCTGGGAGCCGGGTTGCAGATGTAAAACACATGCTTTTGAGGGCTGGGGGCTTTCCGAAACCTATTTCCTAAACAAATCTAAATAGATTCTCTGCCATGCACAGGGGAAACCTGCTGATATTAATGCAGTGAACCTTCATCTGTTGATCTGGAGCTGCTGTACGCTTTGAGACCATTTTGAGAGGCACGTGCTAAGTGCCGTAGCGCCGGGGTTCCAAAGGTGTGTAGGGCACTAGGACAGGAGGGGTGGGTGCCGATCTCCGCAGTGTTGGGAGGGTGGCTTTCCTTCCTAGGAAAAAGCTGAATCGGTGAAAGAGAAGTCTCCTACAGCCTGCCCTGCAGACAGCATTCAAGCGCAAATCAACAGGAAAAGATGAAATTTTGTGGCAAATCGGGTCCCCCAAAAGCTATCCATCTCTGTGCCTTGTGTTAAATGGCAAATGCAACCACTTTTTGTGGGCTATGCAGAGCAGGATGTGTCCCTGCCCCAACACCCTGCTCACCGGCTAAACATCGCCGGTGCTGGGCAAGAGGCAATGCCTCCTGCAGCTCACCATGGAGGGCCCTGCGCTGCCCGAAGGCAGGTTGGGCTGGGAAACCCACAGCTCTCCTCACAGCTGCTCTCTGGGCCAGAGGCTGTTTCTGGCCATAATCTCCTTATAGGCCTGAATTTATCTTCTGTTTCCCACTGATGGGGAAATAAGCACTATTGCGTTGGATGGCACACTCCACTTTGTTACCTAGTATAACTGATAAGACTCTAAATCTACTCCTGTTTGTCTACTTAAATTATCTTCCCTCCCTTTCTTCCTCTTTTATCTTCTTCCTTCCTCAATTCCCCATCTTTTTTATGATAGCCATAACAGTCTGAAGTCTGCAGCATTTTGCTTTTTGTTGTTCCTCTTCTTTCCGCTTCAGAATGCAATACCCTAGGGTCAGCATTAACAATTCGTGGCCATACCCTGATACTTCATGTTGTTTGGCTCACTGCCGGACAGTCGGGGACTGGTGGAGGGAATCACTGCGTTTCCACCCTGTCCATCTTGGACCCTACCCCTGCACCAGGGAGCCGGCACGGACGGTCCTCAAACCTCGAGGGCAGAGGACAACGTGTTGCTTTGCTACTAACCTATCGCTGCTTTACTGATTCAACTCCTGCAGCAAGTCTTGAGGCCTAAATACTGTTTCTCTGTTACAATAATCAGCAGAAAATGAGCATGTATGAACTGCAGCCCTCCAGCAATGCCGTATCGCCTCTGCTCCTCCTGCTCTCAAGCGGACAAAGCCAATGGATTTTGCTTTAGCAGCAATTTTTCCCCTTCCCCCCTCTCTTCTATAATGAAAAGTTTCTCGCGCCCGAGATGCTGGAGACACAAATTCATGCCCTTTAATTACATACCCATAATACACAAACCCAAAAGGTTTCTCACATCATTCTTTCAATGTTTACTAAACTAGAGACTTTGCTCTGACAGATCTCTCCTTCACCAGCCAGAACTCACACTGAAGGTTAACAGCTCCCAAAGTTAATGATTATCTTTCCTTGTTTGCTCGGTGTTTCAGAGTTAAAACATGTAAATACAACTCCCCTGTGTAATTGCTGTGGTCAGCCAGGGTTGAGCACTGCAGAAAACATAAACATGTCTATGAGCAGAGAGAAAGGTTGCTCCCTTGCCTGGCCTCCCCAGGCTCGCAGAAGCGTCCGCTTGCTCAGAAAACAGCCAGCGCAGGATGAAACCATCCCGCTCCGGCTGGCCATTACACACTGTGAAACCCCGCCTCTCAAAATAGCAATTTCTAATCTCTCCCGAGGCCGTTAATCAGGTTTCTAATCCAGCAAAGCTGTCCGTACTGTAACATGCTGCGATTCCCAGGCCTTTATTAGAAAACCCTCTTGGTTACAGCATTTACTGGGTCAGGGGACTGATGGCAACGTTTGCCTGGGCAGAAAGAGCTGCAAAACAAATATTCTGTGAGACAGATCTCAGGTTGTGGTTGATGTGTTGACCTGGGTGCACCTTACCTGTGAGATCTGAGTGTTAATGAAAGCTCGCCTGCGCAGAAATACACGGTAACGCCAGCTCCTAATCTGATATTTTCTGAGGACTGAAAGCAATCTCCGTGTTTCTGAAGACAAAACCCATAGCTGGTCCTGTCCGATTGCTTTCAAATAAGACAGAAATAGCCTGAACATGTGCAACAGCTGAATATTTCTGGGCAGCTTCACAGGAGTGGAGGTTTTGCCCCCGTACCTTGGCTAAAGTCCAGCTGGGGTGATGATTGCATCTGCCTCTCGCCCACCTTTCCCCGGGTGGCCCTCACTGTCCCAGAGGACCTGATGTGTTGGTGACACGACTGATGTGAGTAGCTTGCATGCAAGTACGCGATAGTTGCAGTATTAATGGGGATCCCTCCGGCAAAAGGCGCTATATAAATGTAAACTCGTCGCTCAGAAAGCAATTCAGCGCCCTCGTGCAGCGCTGTAGACAAGCAGGCTGTATTAGTGAGGCAATGGGCTGTTAAATCGCCTCCTGCTGCAGGAGCTTTAAGAGGCTCCCTGTGTCCCAGGGTGCTGTTCAGACTTCGAGGCTCTGGTTGAAGAGATACAGGCTCCCAAAGGGGCTCAGCTGGCAGATGCTGCAGGGATGGTGGGGGCACCATGACAGGGCGCTGAGACGGTGCTCAGCCGAATCGTGGCTGCTCTTTGGCGGGGGGAAATGCTGTTGCCGAGCCCCATCTGGGGATTTGCATCTGTGATGTGCAGCCCAGTGTCCTTGCCCAGCTGGGAGATGGTGCAGCAGGGAGCTCAGGCTGGTGGGCAGCGCTTTCCATGTCCCAGGGCTTGTCCTGCTCGCATGTCCCACTCTGCAAAGCCATTTTAAGCAGAACCACCACTAGTCCCAGGTTTGCAGGAACCGTTAAGGAGGTTTAAAGGCACCAAGCACTGAGACCATGGTGGTGAGTGGCAGCATGCTGCACTGAGACACCTCCTACACCAATCCCAGGAAGAGGAAAAAAATACTTTAATAAAACTTGGGAAATTAATTGAGATGTGTGAGAGCCCCGGATAACTGAGCACTGCTAACATTGTTGGGATGTGCACAACCACGCGCCTTCTCTCCCCTCGCTGTCCCCGAGTGCAGCCACAGCTCTGCATGCTGCAGCAGCCCGTCTGCAATGCATGTGCATGGGGAAGACAATACAGCGTGTTTTGTTTCTTTATTTAGTGTGTTCCTCCCAAGAGGCTCCAAGGTCTTGAACTTGGGGTTTTTCCTGAGCTTGCTGTTTGTCTGCCTGTGCTTATGTGCACATGAGCCTGCGCTGGGGGGAGCAGTTGGGGAGCAGCAGTTTCCTCCCCAGCAGGATGTGATCCCAGCGTCCGAGGTGTCCGGAGCAGCACCGTGCTGCAGCTGACGGCTTGTCAGCAAACACTGCAGCAGCCCCTGTGCCCCATCAGCCCTCAGCCAGCACCCAGCTGCACCCACATCACCACAGATCAGCTGGCCTCCCCAGCGCTGGGCTTTGGTGTTTCACTGTTGACACTTGTCCCTGTAGTTTCACCTCACTTTGCTATCTATTCCTTTCCCCCCCATCCCTCACCCCATATTAACACCGTTTAGCTGATGCTCAGGAAATCTCCCACGCTCTTTAAGCCCCAGAGCCCCCGTTGCTTCCCCACACGCTCTCCTTCACGTCTGGCTGGCTCTGTGCCCCATCTCCCAACCTGCGCCCTGTCCCATCCCGAAGCCTGTCCAGCTCCAGACTGCACATAGGAGCTGTGGAAGGGGAAACAACAACAACAAAAAAGTTATCCGAACATTAACACAGGACCCTGAGTAGGGCAAGTGTGGGGCTGGCATCGTGCTCCTGCTCCAAACTGTGTGTCCTGATGGCTGGAGCCCTGTGTAGCATAGCCAAAACGAGAGCCCTCGCCTCTCTCAGCCACCCACCCCCGTCCTGAGAAGACCCCACAGGGGTGCAGGGCCAGCACGTCCCCAGTGCTGGATGCTGCCGGCACGGGGCAGTGACTCATTTTGCCGCTCAGGGCTCTGGGTGTGGATGTCTCACTTGTTTCCCACCATTGCAGCAGCAGCTTCGCCTGGTCAAGGGCTTTTGCTCCCTGCCCTGCGCCGGCTGGCCGGTGCTCGTGGTCCTTGTCCCCTGCACAGCGTCTGATCACATCAGGCCACAAACCTGCAGCAAAACTACCTGCCCTATCTCTTGGTGTCCTAGAAATCTAGCAGCTGGCTTGGCAAGCAGAAACCCAGTGCACAAGGCTTGTTAAATCAACACAGCAGGGACCGTTACACGGAGGTTTGCATGACGAAGCGTTTGCAGCTGTGCCAGAGGGGGTGGGGGGTGTTTTTTAATCTTTGCTTTTTCCATTTGAGCTATAGAGGCAAAGTAGCCCTTCAGAATGGCACAGAGGGACGCAGCCTGGGTGTAAGCAGGCAAATTGGGTGTTTGAGCTGTGTCCGGCTGCTGGAGCCCCAGAGCCTGTGGGGATGCCCTGTGGGGATGCCCTGTGGGGATGCCCTGCCTGTGCCTGGCAGCACCCATGGCCGTGGACACGGTTCCTCCACTGCCAGCCTTGGCGCAGGGCGGGCAGCCGGGGGCGGCAGGCAAAGGCGTTGGGAGCTCCTGCTGGAAACCAAACCTGACGCAGGGAAACGAGCCTAAGGAACTGCACTGGAGCCCTTACGTGCTCAGGCTTGTGGTCTTGGAAGAAAAATACAGTGCAATGAACATAACCTGAAATGCAGCTGCAGTAATGGGATGTGGGCGGTGTGCCCAGCCATCCTTCTGGGGGGGTTGGAGCCCCCAGAGCCCTTCTCCAGCCTGACTGCACCCCTGACCATGCAGCAACACCACCCCTTGCCATTGCTTTCCCCTGCATCTCTTGGCTTTTTCTTTTCTCTTTGCCTTTTTTGTCTCTCTTTTTTCCTTTTTTCCCTTTCCTCTCATTTTCTTGCCTCTTTCTCCCGTTCCGCCATGCCACAATCAGGCAAAGACTGACAGCCCAGAGCAGTTCCTTGCTTTGCGAGCCTCTGGTGTCCCGCAATACCGTGGCCTGACTTTGCTGGCTGGGACAAGCCCCCTTCCTGGGGGGAAGGAGCAGCTCTGGTGCCCGTAGCTGCCTGGGAGGGAGCCTGGCCAGTTCAAGGTGCAACATCCGAGCCCTCTGGCCGTACGAGCTGTTGTTCAGGCGCCTGTTAGTGAGCATTAACACACTGCGGTTTTGCCACTCAAAAATCCCAAGACTTGTAACTGGAGCTGGGGCTTTACCCAACACTGGCGGTGTGAAGGGCTTCATGGAAACTTCTCTGGTTTCTGTGGATGTCGGCTCTGAAAACCAAGATTATCTCCACTGAGCCATGCAGTAGGTCCCTAATTTGAATTATGTACAAGAAGTGAGGACAGCAGATGGGCTGTCTCCAGCTTTCACATCAAGCATCAGTGAAATCTGCCCCTGGGCTGGCCCATCCAGGCATCCCGGGAACCGGCAGCCAGCAGCCATATCGGTAGAGCTGATGGTCACCCCTCTTTCTCATTTGGCCCCATTTCCCCCTCTTTTTTTCAATTGTTACATAAACCCAAGATGCACAAATGTTTGATCCCCTGCGGTGCTGGACCAAGCAGCAGAGGTGGGCTCCATCCTCCTGGGGAAATCCCACGGTTGGCACTGCCTGGCTCCAACACTGCCCAAAATCTGGCTGAAAAATGTCTGTGCCTGGACTGCCTGCAGCCCTGTGGGGGCACGGGGTGCTGGGCAAGGACCTCGCAGCATGTGGGAAGGTTACAGGATGGATGCTGAAGCCACTCGACAGGCAGGGACATGGACCTGAGGACCGTCCCCTCTGCTCCCCATCACTCAGCACCCTGCCACCACCCCGGACGACGTCTCCTTACTACAGGCTCTGAGTGGCATCTGGTTTGGCTTCGCTGTGCTCCCTGCGGCCTCGTTGCACTACAGGCTTGATTTTAATGGAAGGTGAAAGCGTGGCAGGGGCGCGGGGGTGGCGGAGCCAGCCCCGTGCTGAATAAAGCTCAGCCTGGCGCTTGATTCCTGATTCCTCGACAGAGCGAGCAGCCCTGCAGCTCACTGCGAGCGGGGTGCTTGCAAGCCCTCACCCTCGGAAAAAACACACATGCTAAAAAAAAAAAATATCAGGCCAAACTCTAGGAACGTGTAACTTGTTTTGTTATAGATTAACTGCTGCAATACACCCCAGGCACTTTGCCGAACTCATCGTTTAACCTCCTCTTCCAATCCTTTTTTTTTTTTTTTAGACAGGCTCACTACAAATTGCCATCTGTGCTTTCATGGGGAGGTCACAGACTGCAAAGATGTTTGTCCTGCCTCTGCGCATCTCCAGGCAGGAGGCCGGGAGCAGGGGGGTGTCCACCTCGAAGCGCCCCAGCCCTGGGGCTGGGGGACACGGCCGTGTCCGGGAGCCAAGACCCTTTGTTTCAATGCTGAGTAGCAATGCTGCACATCACCGGATTAATTCTTCCCCCAGCATCTGCCACCTCCTCACAGGGGCTGCTGGAGCCTCTCTGCCCCCCCCAGCACTGGGAGGGCCCTTTGCTGGGTGCAGCGGTGCTCAGCCAGGCGGTTTCCTTTCTGGAAAGGTTTCAGGTGCCGCCTGGAGCAGGAGAGAGTTTTGCTGACCCTGCAGCCTGTAATCTTACTCCTGGACTTGAGACACCGCTCTTGGCCCAGTTCCCCACTCCTCCGTCCCCAGGACAGGCTGTAATCGTCGCTTGGCAGGACAGCCCTGACCTGAGCGCTCCGGCTCCCAGCAGATTTCCCCAGCCTCGCCGAGTGTTTGCAAAAAAAACCCAGTGATTTATTCATGACAGCTCAGCTAGGCGGAGAAAAAAGCATATTCCTCTTTACAACTATTCTTTTTTTTTTTTTTTTCTTATAACAGAGGTTGCCAATAATAATACAGCAGGAACTGCTCCCAGCCCTATAACGTCAGTTTTCTACCCTTTTCTCTTGCAAGTCCCAGCCTGGTTTCTTGCCAGCCCCATGTCTGCTGACAAAGTGTCCAGCAGTGACGCAGACGGGGTGTGTGATGCTGTGTGAGCTGTGCTCCCTCGGCCCTGGATGGCGATGGGGGCGGTGAGTGATCCCCAGCCCTTTGCTGCCATTTGCAGTCACTGGGAGGTGACAGCTGCCCCCCACCCCCCCCAGCTGGTAATGGAAATACAGCCAGATGAAATGCAAAACCAACACAGACAGATAGGGCTTATAGGCCAGTGCTTCAGGATGGGACTTTTCCAGGAATACACTTATTCTGGAAACAAGAAGACAGTTCCTGGCCTTTCTGGTCCCATGGGATGAGGGTGTTGCTGGGGAAGCGCCTACTGCACCCCTGCAAGGCTGGACCTGGGAGAAGTGTCGCCACGACGGGCAGAGGAGGAGCTGAAAAAGTTTGACTCAGCCCTGGCAAGGTGGGGTTGGTTTGTGTTAACCAGTTTGCTTGTCTGCACCGGGTGCAGGGCTGGCGACGGAGCTGAGCTCTGCCCCGACAGTCCCCACCCCGTGGCCGATGCTGCCCAGCATCCCCACAGACCCAGCATGGACAAGCACGCTGTTTGCCTTAAGGGGGGGGAAGGAAAAGTACATCAGTGTCTTAAAATGTGACCCTCCGGGTTATTCACTATGTAAATATATGCTCTTAAATAATCAAAGTTGTAAAAGTTAGTTAATGTCTTCCTTGCAGGTCTTCACAAGGTCTATGGCCATAAAGCACAGCCAAAAACGAGCTTCTTCAGCTGAGGACCTGGGACCGATGGAGAGCAAGAGACAGTCCAGGACTAGTGGATATGGAGCAGGATGGAGAAAGCAGGATTATCGCCTGGGGTGAGGCTGGCATCGCCCGAATTGGGGCAGGGAAGGTCCAGCACCAGCCGTGCTCCCACTACCTGGGATGCCCGCTGGACCTGGACACGATGCCTCTGTCTCTGAGCAAGGAAAAGCCACGTAGGTCCCTTTGACCAGTGATGCTTGGGAGTCCTGTTTGCCGCCAGCCCCTTTCCCCAGCAGCTGTGGGAGAGGCAAGCGGGCTGACTGGCTCTGGGGCTGCCGAGCCTTCCTCCCTCCACAAGCCCTGGGCTCCCCTCCTCCCCACCGCGGCACGGGCCCACAAACCCAGCTGCAAACCCAGGCTGCGCAACGTGCTGGGAAACTGGGCGGCCGCCAAGGACTTTGATCCCCAGCCATAAAAACCTCCTTCCCAAACTGACTTCTCTTGCGAAATAACCTCCTGGGGGGGCTGAGCTGACGTGTGCTGCCCCCGCTGCCTTTGCGAGCCCAGAAAAGGGGGTTTGTCTGTTCAAGGGTGGCATCGCCTGCAGCCTGGCCCTGCGGAGGTGCTGTGCTGGTGCCAGGCAGATGCATGTTGCACCAAAACCTGCATTTACCTTGGACTGCTCCCAAGCGCTGCTGCGCTCCTCCGCGGTACATCTGCACATACCAGTGGTGGCAAGGCCAGCTGAAAATCTTCCCAGTTGGGAAACACGGAGCAGAGGGCACATCCCTGGTGCGGGTCCAAGCCCCTTCTTCCAGAGATGCCCGGCGGGACAGGACAGGCAGCGCTGCCCACCCTGGTGCCAGGGCCGGGGTGCGGGTGCAGCACTGCGCAGCGGGAGGCTGGAGCTGCCGCACCGACAGCTGCATTATCAGAAGTGGCTGTTATTGTCTGCCTTAAAAACCTTAAAAAAGGAGGGTTTGGGGGGTTTTTTGTTCTTTTTTTTGTTTTTTCATTTCCAGGGGGTGTTCAGCAGCCACACGTGCCCTGGCTTGGGGTGGGCAACGCTGAGCGGTTGGGTTCCAGCCTTGCGCTGTGCCAGACGTGCAATATCAGCCTGGCTGGGTGTGAAAGGGCCACAGGTGCCCTCTGCTAAACAGCTCAGTGAGCCACTGATGAATGATTTCTTTCTCTCATTTTTGTTATCTGTATTTTAATGCCAACACCATCCAGCATGCTGGCCGAGCTGGGCCTTTAATGTTATTTAGAAGCAAAGATGGGAAACAAAGGGATTTTTTGCTTATGCCAGATTGCAGTTTGATCAAATCAAGGGATCTGTACAAAGGTGGATGTATAAAAAGACAGCAGAAGAGTACTGGGGCTTCTCATACCAAGAAGCTTCCCACTGAGGCAAACACAAACCCTGTCCCATGGTCCAAAATGCTGCCAGATCCTCAGAGAAGGTGATGATCCCCCTGAGCAGCTGCTGCAAACATCCCGGTTTTCCAGGCGGACACAGAAAGTGCAGGACCAAGGCTCCTGCAGTCATGGCCAGCCCTGCCACGAGCTGCTTTTATTTCTCCATTCCATGGTTAAACCCAGGTTTTCCCCATTTTTGCTTGTCACTTTTATTAGCGTTTCTGCTCCTTTATTTATAACTGCAGCCTTGTCTGTCACACCCACGGACACACGTGTCAGCAAGACGCCTCTGCACCCGGGGCTGATCATCCTGGGGATGTGCCTCAATCTGCCACCACGTCCCTGATCGTCCCTGGGGCTGAGGCGTTTAGGGCAGCAGTGCCATGAAGCCTTTAACATCACTCCAGTGTCACCTAGCCGTGGCTCCCCAAGCACGGCAATAACTCCGAGTGTTTTTCCACTCTGCCAAGCAACCTGAGTGACTTTCAGCGTCCCTCTCGCTGTCTCCCTGCGGTTGGGCTCCAACATACATACACACTCTCGGTCGTGCCTGGAGTTGATGATTTTGCAGCCTGGAGCTGCTCCCCTCCGGGGTGAGCACTTTGCTGGCAGCACCCAGGTGGGTCCTCCTGTATTTTAGGAGCATCCATCCGGCCACCGTGGCTCCTGGTGCTGGCTGGGACCGAGCAAAACTCAGCGCATTGGTGCTGAGTGGTGGAGCTCGCTGCCGGCTGGGGCTGCTGCTGCTGGGCCCTGTGGTGCAGCATCAGCTTGGTAGCATGGGAGAGTTTCCTTTATTAGTGAGAGCACTGAACTTCCCTGTACCCCCCCGCGAAGTTCCCATGAATTGGAGTGAAATCAGGGTTTGGCTCCGTGTCAGCCCCTGCGCAGTTCCGGGGAGAGAGAAGGGCCTGGTTCTGGTCCCAGCGGAGGGGACGGAGGCAGCATCGCCAGCACACCTTCACCCGCCCGCCGTGCCGACGGGGGCAGTGGCACCCTCCAGCTCTGCAGATCTGAGCACGGACGCGGCACCTGGGCCTTTCTCCAGAGAAGGGAATTTTTTTTTTAATCAAAACAAAAACAAAATCCCAACCCCAAACACGTTCTTAAGGAGAAACAAAGATTAGAAATACTGTAAGCGGTGGAGACAAAGCACCAAAAATAGCATCCGAAGTTTCCTCCGTGCACTCTCCCTGCAGGCAGCCTGCACTATATTTGTCTTCACTTGCCATTTCTGCTGCAATCAATTTGCAATTGCTGCTGGCGAGGAACTCATCTATTAAAAGCTTGACTGAGATCTGTGGCTAAGATGTCTGTAATAAAAAAAATCTGCCCATTTGTTGGGGGGGGAAAAAAAAAAAAAGCAACCTTCTCTGCAGATCCTCCTGGCCCCAACAAAATCCACTAAAATCATCACCAGCCGTGTTGTCCGGGCTGGAGAGCAGCTGTGGAAACCCAGCGCAGGTTTCCTTCCACATGGGGAGGGATTTGCTCTGCAGCCGCTCCGAGGCTTGGAAGTACTTGGCTATTGCTGCATGTCGGTGCCTTATCGCTGCGATTTGCTGCAGGCCACCCTGGGGGGGCAGATCCCTCCCGGGTCAATTGCTCTTATCACAAAAACAAATGGTTTCTATCTTCTCTTTCATCCCAGGATGAAAGCGCAGATAGAAATCATGCGACTCCCCACGCTGCCTTGGTGGGCCATGCTGCTGGGTGCTCGCTCTCCCCCCCCCAAAGAAATGGGGTGGGAGGGACAGGGAAGGCAAATGGGGGCCTGGCACAGTCCCCACCTTTGCCGAAAAAATGGGATGCCCATGGGATGGCCTTAAAAATAACCCCACGGGGCTCTCCAGGGCAGCTCTGCCCCCGGCTTTCTGCCCCAAAGCACCACGGCCAGGGCTGGCACCTGCCTGATTCCTGCCAGAGCCAGGCAGCAGCCGGGGCCCGTCTGAACCCCCTCGGCCGGGGGCAGGGATGCTGAGAGAGGCAGGAGGGTGACGGGTCGTTCTGAGGAGGCTGAAGGCACGCAGCCTGCGTAGCCAAGCAAAACAGCGGCTGCGGGGGGATACAATTGCTGCCTATAAATAGCACTGGAAAGCAAGCATTAGGGAGGGTAAAAAGCTATTCAAGCTAAAGGACAATGTTGGCACAAAAGCAAACAGATATAATTAGCCGTTAATAAATGGAGGCCAAAGATTAGAGAAAGTATCTAATATCAGACCAGTGAGAGCTCCGAAGGCTTTCCGGGGTAAGGGTAGCTGAGACTTCGACCAGCATTTAAACCAGGCCATGGCCATTTTTTAAAAGCCAGTAAGTTATGAGCTGTCAAATGCAGCCTGCTGTGATTACAGATGAGAATTTTTTTTCTGTGTAAAAGGGACAATTTGGCCTCTGCGTGATGTCAGGAACCACAGAGGGGCCTGGGAAGCTGCCCCGTGCACAGCTTTGGGGGTACCACCCCGATCCCCACAGCTTCCTCCTCCTCGGGCAGATGAGCTGATCCCAGCCCTGTGGGCCTGCTCTGCTCTTTGCAACCCCGTCAGGGACCAGACCTGCCTGGAGGGATGCTTCAATCCCCAAAGGTTCCCAGCAGCGCTGGGAGGTGAGGGCAGGCGCTGGCTCCTCAGCACGGGCATGCCCCGGTGTGGGGACGGGGAGCTTGGGAGGTTTTTCTCACGGCAGTTAACGCTGGCAGCAGCAGCTCCTGCCAGCCCGTCCCACAGCGGCCAGCAAAGGGCTGCTGCAGTGGGCCACATCCTGCACAGCCAGCCCAGAGCCCTGCGTGGTCAGCAAGGCATGATGCCCCTGCACCCTCCCCATCTCTGGAAAATATCTAAGTAACCAGCCTGGAGCCATGCTCAGAAGAAAACCCCGCAGAGATGCAACCCCTTGGGCCAGCAATGAGCCACTGGAGGGAGAGGAGGGGTCCAGGAGCGGCGGTTGGTTTTCTTTCCTTTCTATGAAAGCTAATCTGGAGAAACAAGTACAGGATGGATGAGCAACAGTGAGAGCCGAGCTCACTTACCTCAGCCCCGCTGACCTTTAAACAGCGACCGGCGGGAGCAAAGTTGGCGCTGGCATTGCAGCAGCCCTAAGACTTTGCAAAACTCGTGCTCCCACCCCGAGCAACAGACAGCTGGGCAGCCATCACGCCGTTCGCACCCTCCTGCGTGCCCCGTGGCAGAGCCGTCAAGGCGGCACAGCCCTGTCCTGGACGCAGGGACCGGCACGGGGAGGACACCCGCCTTGTGCCCAGGTCAGCCCTCCACCCTGGCCCCCACTCCACAAGCCCCATCCCTGCACCATTCCCCAGGGAAGGACCCGGGTGGAGACCTGCAGGGTGCTCCTGTGGGAACGCAGACAGCCCCGGCCGTGGTAGCAGAACCATAGTCGAGCTGTTTGGGGGTTGCTGTGAGCAGCCCCGGCAGTGCTTTGCCTGTGCAAACCCCAGACAGCTCTGCTCATCCGTGATAAGAGCAAGAGTGCTGTGAGGCGGGGAGCGGGCAGAGGGGCCTCGTTATCTGCTGCCGTCACTGCAGGCTGCTGTGATGGCTTTGCTTTGCTGCCGGGGAAACTGCAGGATTAATTTTCCCTTGAAGCCTTCGCAGAGAGCCCAGTACCTTTCAGGAAGACACATTTTAGCCAAGAAGACATTATTGGCTGGAGTGCAAATTGTACTGTCTGTGCTGTACAAGCAGGTGATAAGCTGTGATCTCTCTGGCCTTGAAACCCTTTGACTTCACCGACTCCTGCAGCAGCATCCCGCACCGTCCCTCCCGAGGCCAGCGGCACCTTGGCTGTCAGATGCTGTTGGCTCCGTGCAGCAACGGGGCCCCATCCCGTCCCATCCCACCTAGAGCAGCTCCAGCACACCCGGGCTGGGGATGAGATTGGAGACCTGCTCCTCCCTTGGGGCTCAACCAGCTCCCACAGCTGGGGCTGGGAGCCGTCAAGCAGTGCAGGCAGCCGTGCAGGCAGCAGCGAGTGTCTGTGTGTCTATGCGGGTATGGTGGTGACAGAGAGATGGTTCCTCCTCGATTGCTATTTCCAGTGGATGAAGTCACCGGGCTGCGGTGCCTGAGCTTAGCGGAGGGTGAGTCAGTGCCAGCCTCGCCAAGGTGCTGGGTGCAGCCCCCACGGCCCCGCTGTGCGGCAGCCCGCTGTGCCCCACGCTAACGCAGCAGCGCTGCGATGCACGAGGGCCGAGGTCAGCGGGTTCAGGATTTGCAGCACAGCGGTGTCAGGGCCCCCAGCCCCCCTGCGGCTTCGCTGCAGGATGCCCCTTGGGCTCAGCTCTCTCCCCATGGTCCCACCACTACCAGTTCCAGGCAGCACCGAGGAGCTGCTTTTCACTTACCTCGGCATTTGTCCCAAACAGCCGCATGTCCCTTCAGTGGGAATGTCCCTCCCGGAGCCATGGGGTGCCTCAGCCTGCGGTCACAATGTACTTTTTGTTTACAACTCCCTGTGCACACTTCCATGCACGCTCTCGGCTGTGAACAGCCGTGCTGTGGCCATCGGCCACGATGCAGCACCGCAGCTCACCAGCTCCCGCTGCCTCCCAGCAAAGGTGTCCGGCCTGGGACACACACCCCGCGGTTGGCCCAGACGCTGCATGGCCACAACCGCTGCTCGCTGGGCACCAGCAGCCATGGCGGGAGCCTCCCAAAACCCGCCTGGGCTGCGGTGCAGGAGGTGGGGGCTGTGGGAGCGAGGAGGGGACTGAGCTGCCGTGGCAGCTTTCACACCAGCAGGGCTGATGCCACTGGGAACTGCTCTCCTCTCCCATTCACCCATCAAGCTCCTTTTGCTTTTTGAGAGGTGTTTCCTGCTGCAGGGTTTAAGGCCCGAGAAGCAAACCCGCTGCTGGCTGCTTGTGCCGGGTCTGTGGGCTAAAGCAGCGCACAGGTGGAGGGTGGTGGCCGCATGGTGTGATGCCACCCCGTTGTCCCCCCCAGCACTGCAGCCTGGTCACAGCCTTGCACTGCAGCGGGGGTCCTGGTCCCTGTGGGCGGCAGGGATGGATGGGGACACCCAGGTCTGAGCCGAGGGGTTGGATGTCGCTGCCATGGAGGCGGGTGTCCTGGAGCGGAGGGGCTCTGCTCCCCAAGCACAGCCCCAGCTCCGGCCCCTTCCCTGCAGTCACAGCACAGGGTGGTTAAACCCTCCGCCACGGCCGTGGTAACAAACATGCTTTCCAAAGAAAGAGAGGAAGCAAGAAATCCCCGGCTGCACGACGCAGCGTAACCCGTTGCCGGCCGGGACAGACAGATGCCTGCCTCTTTCCTGTGCAGTCTGCGTTAGTTTGTTTGCCTTCTCCAAAGCAAACAGTGTTGAAACTTGGGGGGTGTTTGGCAAATCCCCTCCCTTGCTTATAAAAGCTGCTTCCTGGTGCAAGGTTTCCGGCATCCTGTCCCTTCCAAACGCTGCCGGCGGGGGGATCCCAGGAATATGTGATACTTATAACCCAGCGTCTGGGTGCTGCGTTTATCTGCCAGCTGCTCCCACCAGCTGCAGGGTGGCCGTGGCCACGTCTGCGGCTCCGCCACCGGCCGAGGGGACTGACGTAGCCCGTGCTGGGGTCACCTGTGCCCAGCGGGGGCTGCGAGAGCCCTCTGCACCCACCAGTGCTGCACCTGCCTGGCTGCATCTGCAACAGCACGGAGCCGGTGGCACCCGTCGCTCCAGCACACTTGGCGTCCCCCTTCCCTCAAAGGGCTTGGCCACGACTTGGCTGCAGTTAGCGCTTGAGCCCTTCGCTGCTTTTGCTTACCGTCATGGTACGGGCATCTGCCACCCCCACGCAGGATTCAGGCAGCAAAGACAAGTCCTCGCAGGCCGCGTTAAAACAACACGCTGCTGCTTTTGAACCAAAACCCCAGTGCTTCCCTGCAAGCCCATCCACATGCAACCACATGCAGCTGCCCTAAACTATTTCCAAAGCTCTGAAGACAGCCTTTACCTCGCTGTCCTTAAAGCCTCGGTGCCAAAGGCACAAACTGCATCAACTCCGAGCAGATCTCCCAGGCAGCTGCACCACACGGCATTGCTGCTGCCGGTCTCCTATAGGACCACGGCCTCCTCCATAGGGAACTGGGCAGATAAACAGCAGCTTTTGCTGCTATTATTTCTGCTGTTAATTCTGCTTTTCCTGCTCAGTGAGGGACACAAAGCCTTAGCATGGTCCCTGGGTTTCAACAAGACAGCCTTTGGTGCAGCCCCACGTGCGTGGGCAGCAGGGATGCAGCTGACCCAGAGCCACCGGCGAAAAGCTCACCAGGGGGAACGCCCAACACCCGCAGGAGCCCCGCCACGACCTGAAAAATGGATTTTTTAATACCAGCAGCTTTGCAGCCAGCCGAGGAGTGGTTAACCACCGCTCTTGAACCAAAGCTGCATGGAAGCTCAGCTTGGGTCAAAGCCCAGGGGACCAGAGGGTCACAAATGCCTCTCACCTGGGCAGGGGTGCAGGCGCTCACCCTGGCTTCTCCCCTTGAGGTGTCTGGGGCCAACTTGGGCTGGAAAATACAGAAATGGAGCACAGCAGGCCCAGCAGAGGTGGGGGTTGGTAGGTCTGTATTGGAGCCAACATATAGGCACCCCACGTCCCTCGGGAACAGGCACAGCCCTGTGGCAGGAGCACACAGAGGCACTAAGGGTTGAGAAACCTCTGCCAAAAGTCCGCCAGGAATTGGCCAGGAACGACCCAGAGAGCAAAAGGGATCCCTTCAGGTATTTGGTCCCCCTCTGCAAAGTTGCCAGGGACACCCCTGCAGGTGGAGGCACCAGCACAGGCAGCTGCCTCGGGGCAGGGATGTGCCACCTCCCTGATGTGCCCTACGGGGGTCCCCAAACCTGTGGGGTGGGTTGTGCTCCGGCAGGCAGCCCTGCGTGCTTCTCACCTCCTCTGCTTTAGCTCTTCTGCCCCACAGCTACAGCAGCTGCCTCAGGGTCTGGCAGCCGCAACCTGCACGCCAGGCTCCCCTTAGAAGTCCTGGCACACCCAGCAGCCCTTCCTCCCCCCATCCCCATCCTACTGACCATCACAGGCTCCTCCAGGTTGTCTCTGTCCATTCGTCTCTGCCCGTGCCCTGCTCTGCTTCTGGTACCAACAGCATCCAAACAGCGGCTGGTCCCAGGCGTGAACATCTTCCCTGTGCCCACTGTTCAGGCTCAAGAGGATACACCAAGCAGACGTACGTTCTGCGTGGTTTGTAATTCATGGTAAGAAGTAAATTGGAGTAAATTTATCACAGATGGGAAGTGAGGCAAGCTGTGCTGGACCGAATTCTGCATGTGCTTCTCTGCTCCACGCCACCGAGCCCCTCACCTTTACGGCCAAGGGTGGCTTGGGCTCTGGGGAACACATTGCCTGGTCCCTGTCTTGAAAGGAGCTGGAGGGAGAAGCAGGATTTTCTTGGAGACCTTGAAACACAGTTTGACTCCTCACAATTCATAGCCCCACATGAGATGGGTACCGCTATGATCTACCACATGATGCTGAAGCAGAGCAATTGCTTGCACGAGCTGCTGCTTCCAAGAGAGTGGGCTGTAGCAATTCAAACCAGTGGGGAACAGGCAAAATTAAACTGAACAATATTTTTGGCTTTTTCTCTTGGTAAATATGGAAACAGAGCTGCAGCTATTTAGCTTGAAAACTATTCAATCAGTGCTGTTTCTCACACAGACAATACCATGGTCCTTGAGGGGCCAGGCTGAATTCATGCCAGAAAAAGCAGAGGTGAATAGCTGAGTCTCCCACGAGCCCCACGTCTTTGTGCGGCTGTATGGAAACGAGCGGTCACGGCTGCCAGCCCCACCGCACACCACTGCCTTCTTGAGGATGTTTTGTACTCGTGGTGTTTGCTGCCACAGTGCCAGATCTCAGGAAACAACGAATTTACTGGGCACCCAGTGCCTCTGCTTTTCAGCAAAATGACTCAGGTATGGAGCAATGCAAAGTAAGAGTGCTAGTGTTATTCTAGCCAAGGCCAGACAAAAGCTATTTCAGCCTCTGGTTAAAATCCTACTTTTTCTCTCTAAGCACATTTGCTGGAAAAGTGTCAAAGACAAAGAATGTAAAAATGTCCCTACAAATAGCATAGCAGTTCCCAGGAGTGAGTTTCTGTAGTAAGGCTGCATAATTCCTGCCAATCCCTCCGGCCATGGCAGGAGCTGGTTTGGGCATTCCCTTGACACACCATCCTTGCTGGAGAACCAAGCAACGAAAGGAGCAGAAAAGGTTCCAGCAAAGCCTCCTTCCTCCCCTTTCCTGACTCAAGTAGCAGAAACTCTGCCAGTCACCCTGCAAAGAGTCAAGTTTTGTAAAAATGAGGGATATACCACGCTACCCCACTCTCCAGGCACCCACCTTTTGCCCCTGTCAACACAGCTCAATGTTTTCCTTCATCTTTTAGAGAAGAGCTCGTGTCACATTGTCCCTGTGGGTTCTGCCAATCGGAAGAAAAACTGAAGTTAAAAAAACTTGAACAAGTGCAGAAGTACAGGCACGGGAGGGAGCAGAGAGGTGGGAATTCGGAGTGAAAATTCGCTGCAGGGTCTGGCTGCCCGAGCAGCGACGGTGCTCACTGCCCCGTAGAGGCTCTCCTACAAACCCCAGCCCAGCTGCGGACTCGGCACACGGCCTCGGCCAAACAGCTCGACCTCGGCTTACCGTCACGGCACCCTGGGGACGGGCCAGAGCCAGCGTCTCCCAGCCCGGGAGGTCCCAACAACAGCAGGGAGCAGCAGCAGGGCAGCCTGAGAACTGGATTCGGGTCGAGTGGTGAATGGAGGCTGAAAAGCTTCACTGCTGCTTAGGGCAAAACTAAAAGGGTTACGCTCAGCCCTTCCTAGAAGCCAGGAAATTGTTCTTTCTTTTGTGTCCGATGTTATGGTGGGAAATTGTAGCAAAACAGGCAGTGCAAAGGCAGTGCTTGGCAGGGCAGTGGTCCCTTCTGCACTCTGCACGGCAGTGGTCCTGCAAGGCCTGCAGTGAGCTCTGCCAAAATCTTGGAGTAGAAAGGGAAAGCGGGTAGTTATCTCTGCAGCCTGCTGCTGCGAAAGGAAACTGCCCCTTGTATCAATCTGTAACAAGGACTCTTGCTGACAAGGGAGTCCTTGCCACACCTCTGTTGCCTTCCTTGTAATCAAAAGCTCTTTTCTTTCATAATAATCTCCATTTTAATCTAGTACAAAAAAGCATTTTACGGATTTCATTAAATCGCGTATTCCAGCTCTAGCAATCCTGTGAACTTGACGACTCAAAAATGTGCTGGAGTAGAAGGGATCAATAACAATTTATCAGGAAAAGTCCAGCCCAGGAGAAGCAAGAGGTTTCAAAAAGACACAAGAAACTCAGCTTGAGGAAAGTACCATCACATCCCCTGTTCCAGGAATCAAACTCGTGTTATTTCAAACGTATACACTGCAAAATGTTGCAAACCAAATTCCCCCCTATTATTCTTTCAAACTAGTGTGAACTTCCTATGATTTAACAAAGATGTAATCATATCCGCAAAGATCCCAGAGTTCCTTACGAGCATCTTAAAAAGTAGGAATGAATCATTTCCTTGTACAACAATTAACTTTGCAATGCCATGATCTTGGAAATGACAGTTGATGAGTCAAAGGCAAGCACTCAAAAGAAAATAAAAGCATTTAATGCAAAACATTTTACCAAAAGTTTTTACAGCAATTTCATATAAATGGAGTCTTCTCTTAAAACGTGAAACCATCAATATAAATGTATTGTTACAAAGCTGATTACAAAACTGTCTCCTCATCCACACAGAGAGGTAGGGAGGGTATTTCTGTCACCTGAAAACACCGAAGATGAACTGAAAAGTAATGTTCAGGATCTAGCCTGCTACGTCTAAGTGATGGTAACACACATACGTGTTTGGATTAAAACTTCACAGGCTGATATATCTTTACCTCATATGGCCTTTATTAAGCTTCCTAATAATTTGTGGGTATGCACAGAAATACCCAAGATGCCTGTCAGCTGTATTATATGGTTTTCCCTAATGATGAGAAGACTGATGTCAGGACAGACTACGGCGTGTTTCCCTGCAAGGAGCAGGCTTTACAGTTAAACATGGCTGCTCCCATGTTTCTGGGACCCGAGGGTGGGTTTGAACTGGTGCATGCTGGCCCCTCTGGCTGCCCGGTGGCTCAGGGAAGGACAGCCGCTGGGAGAACCAGTGGTGCAGCTACCCAGGCTCCCTACCTAGATTCCCTGCTTCCCAGGCTGTCAGAGACTGGAACGGGTAGAGAGAGAGCTCATTTTGGAGGGAGGAAGGCTGTACGGAGACTGACAGCAGTCAGTCCAGCCAGGATCGTGGCAGGGCCTCGAAGAGCAAGAGACAAAATTGGTCCTTGTTGAGAAGGAGCAAAAGGCAGCTGGAAGGGAGGGGCAGGACAGGCTGGAGCCCTCTCCTCCCCCCTGCAAAGCGCTACAGCAGCACAGGCGCTTCCCCAGCACATTAATTCATTCCTTCATTTGGCAGCCTCGGCTCGTCTGGAAACGATTACCTGTAAAAGGAGCTCTTTCACCACCGTAGCTGTTCACTGAAGTAGCGTCCTGTGAGGCTGGGCTCTGCCTGGTCTGCTGCCAGCCAAGCAGAGAAAGGCTGTAGCTAATCCCCAGCGGAGCTGGGCTGCCTGCTCCCCGCTTAGCAAAACAACAACAAAAAGGCCTTCGAGGAAGATGCAGTGGGGGGAACGCAGCTCTCTAGAAAACAAAGCCACATTAACCAGCCTTAACAAAGCAACAGTTTTCTTCCCCAGTGGAAGGGGAGGCTGGTGCCTTCCCTCCCCAGGACAAACTGTCTTTTAGGCTCTTGGGGACATGTGGGAAGCCGCCTTTTCTTTTTTTTGCTGTGCTGCTCCAGTGCTAGTCTCCCCACGCTGCTACCAGGAGCTGAAGTCCCCGAAGCCTGTGCTCTTTTTCTCTTTCTTCACAGCTGTGCTGGTTGAGGGCCCTTCATCTTCCACGCTGCGCTTCCTGGAGCCAAAAGGAAAACAATTCTCAGGGACTATTTACTGTTCGGTGGGACCAGGGCAGCTGGATGCCTTTCCTCTCCCAGCAACAGCTACACTGGAGCCAGCCCATCCCTTATACCTTAGACAGGAGTGCACACTCTGTGCTGGCATGGGGACTGCAAGGGGGGTTAGGGATGGGGGCCTTTGGCTTACCCAAAAACAGGGAGAGTGTGTCAGTTTGTGGGGATGGTTTGGGTCAGGCTTTGAACACTTCCATGAATGTGTCCAAAACCCAACAAGTTCTCCAGGCCAGAGCTGAAGATTTAACAGCTGTACTTTTTTAGCACAGTCACAATACAAATTTGAGCCACAAGTTCTCTCCCCACCTTCTCACCTGCATTTGTGGCAGCAAAAGGATTTATGGGGAATTAGGTGTAAAGCAGCTGGGCAAGTTTTTCAGATCCTTTCCTGTATCTTGAGCACAGCCTGTTGCAGTCGCTGCTGCTATTCTCAGGCTCTTCAGAGCAGAGTTTGCAACCCCATGGAAACACTATGCAGCCAGGTCACGTACTGTGGTTTTATTGTCAGATATCAGTAGTCGATAAGGAGGACCGAGAACTCTGAACCTACCAAAGGGCTGCTCCGGACCAAACTCCCAGTTTCAAGGCAGGCTGCAATGAGTGAAAGACTAGGAAAGTAAAGTCCTTTCTATGCTACTTGGCCCTTTCCACAGAGCTGCAAACTCTGCTTGGGTTTCCTTTGCAAGTACAGTGCAGAATGGCAGAAGTTTTACATTGAACATAATATTTTAAAAGACAAGCAATATTTTGTAACTGAAACATTTTACTGACACACCAAACTGACCTACAAGGGCTAACATATTTTTGTTCTCACAGTTACGCAAATGCCTGTAAGTCACGGAGGCACGTACAAGCTGATTAAATAGCTGTCCAGATCCGTGTATGCATAAATAGATGCCTTTACACAGCTGACAGACAACAGCATTTTTGCAAATGCTTTTCGGGAAGTCTGCTAAAACTCAAGTGGAAGGCATTTATTTTAATTTTTCCAAAACTCACACTAAGCTGCTGCTCAGGTGGGATTCTGTACTGTCCTTAGGAAAGCAAGCAATGCTGCCACTCCCAAGGGGTGTACAAAGAGTGTCTCAGAGAGGATGCTTTAGGACAAGCTGACACAACCAGCCAGGTATCCTGGAGCTACTTGCCAGATGCACTGTGCTCCCACAGCAAGCCTGGGAACCTGCTTCCCTTTCCAGCCATTTCATTTCATTTCATCACTGTTTGCGTGGCTGAACAGGGAACCAGATCAGCAGACTGACAGGGGTTTAAGGCAACTACTTTGTGCAGGGGAGAAGCTGCTATAAGAGAAACATCTGTGGGACCGTAGCCTTCAGAAATAGCTGCAGCACAGGAAGAGAAGATGGTGTAGAAAGTGACACAGTACAGTTCCTCAAGGATGCCTGAGTTGTGGAAACGTGTCTACAGTTCTGAAGTCAGCGTACGCTGTTAAAGACCAACTTGGTCATGTTCAAGAGCTAAAAGAAAAGCTCAGCTAACTTGTAATCTTGAAAAACAATGGAAGTAGAGGAAACCCTCGACTGTTAAGACTGCATGAAGGTGTCTTTGCAAAGCCTGTTGGCACAAACCAAACACGGCACCGGACAGGGTCAGGGTCCAGCAGGAAAGGCAACTAAAACAATCAACAAAGATCAGTTGGGCAGAGAACTCACGTTGCAGCCATGTTAATGTATTTTCCAATCCCCTGCCGGTAAGTTTTAGGAGTCTGGACCTCTTTCTTTGGTGGAACCACCTCAGCTTTTGTTTTGGCTGCTTCTTCTTCTAGCTGGACCTTCTCTCTTTCAGCAGCAACCTGTGGGAAACAAAGAGTGCAATCTGTTGTAAAAGCTAGTCCAGAATAAGGAGAAAATGTCTACAATTCTTTGAAGCTTTAAAGCACTCTAAAACAGCAATCAGCACTGCTGTGATTACAGGGCAGGCTTTAGGAAGCAGACCTCAAGGGCCACTACAAACAGGCTGTCTGCAGCCATTATAACAAGACTCCTCTCTTCTCACCTGCAGCTACTGTGGGCATTCGGAAAGGAGACCATCGGAAGTGTGATGGGCTGGGAGCCATGCCAGCAGTTAAAAGACCTCTCTGCTGAAAGAGCGGCGATGGTCCAGGCATGCAAGGCAATGCTGAATGGCAGCTGTTTAATCTTAACTTGCAACTATATGGGCCAGGGGGTTACCCACGTTAAAAGACAAGACATTAAGTTACAAAGTTTTCCAAACAAGAACTTTGGCCTTTCAAGAAAAACCAACCAACCATCCTCACCTGGGCATCTGCCTCTTCATATGGATCTACAAAAACAGTTGTTGTCTGAATTCGTATTTCCTCCTGGGAGCAGAAGAGAAGAGCAGCAATTCAATCTGCTGATTAAGTTGCACCAAGTTCGGTTTTAAGAGAAGCAGCAGCGGGGTGAACCGCAGTGCCACGTGAAGCCATACATGTTCGCTCCCTCCTGCACAGCCCCTGGTGCCTCACACATACCTTGGGACGGTCTGTTTTTGGGTCACTTTCCACATTCTCCATAGCAGTCAGAGTCTCAAAGCCACCAACCACCCTGAAAGAGGAAGAATACCATTTCCAGCTGTCATAACACACTCAAAATACTCCTGCACCCTTACACCTAATATATCTAATTTATGCCCATTACTCCAGCAGATTTTTTTAAGCCCTTGTGTTTGGGGGAAGGGGAATCAGCAACTGTATTTGGAAGACCTAAGATAATATCATACAGTGTGAAAAGTAAGAATTTTTTCTCAAATCTGGGGTTTGAATCTAAAATTAAACAGAACATGGAAAAGTCAAACACTCAGCGGCAAAGCAAAGCCATTTGTCCAAAAACCCAGTAGCCGCACAAACCCGCCAGATGGAGAACGAGCGACTGTGGACAGCTGTCTGTGCAGAAAGACACGTACCCATTCCAAAATGGGTTCTCTTGCTAATGCTACATCCATAAATTTGGAGCTCATTTGTTACTCTCATGACCCTTGAAAAATAACCCAACAGACTTGGTCAAGAAAGCAAATGTTTTAATTAACTTCTAATTTTTTACCTTTTTTTCTTTAAATTGTATATCAAACCAAAGAGTAATATTAGGAAAAAAGGGAATCGTAACTGCAGGACTACTGGAGAGCAGTGACAGAGTTGTCCGTAATAACACCACCAAACGCAGAAGGCGCAGGACTGCTCCAAAAGCACATCACGACCGTGAGCTCCCAAGGCCTCTGGGAAAGCAGCAGAGCATCAAGTCACAGCCACAAGATAATGCCGGGACACTTCCCATCGCAGCTTTTATTTACGAGGACGTCAGATCCCCGGCCTCTCATTTTTCAAGTCCATGGAGCCAAATACTTGCTTCAAAATGTTTAAGAAAGACTGAAGACTTTCTGGACTGCTGTATGTTCATTTTCAAAAAAAGTGTGGAACAATGGGAAAGTTCCAGAAAAGGATATTTAGAAAGGATAAATAGGGTGACCCAGATAATTATAAGCCTGTCATCCTGGCATCTATCCCAGCAAAATAATGAAATAGCGGAGACAGGACATGATTAAGAAAGAAAGGAAATAAGTAACGGCAATCAACAAGGTTTTGTGGAAAACAGAGTCTGTCAAACAATCTTCTATCTTTGAGACGACAGATGTGGTTAACAGGGATAACAGTGTCCATGGAACAGACTTCTGGAAGGCAGCTGATATTTTGATTGAGAAACCAGGACGATATGAAGTGAACACAGCACACATTAAATAAAAAAATTGGCTGACAGGTGTCAAAATCTAATTTTAAATAGGAACCACTGAGTCAGTATGTTTCCAGAGGGGTCCTGCTGGGATCAGATCTTGGTCCCAGGGTATTTAACACTTTTATCCACATCACCATCATCCCCAATTACATTTGAAAACAGCTATACTTAGAAGAGCAGTAAATAAAGATGAAGACAGGCCGTTGATGCCAAGCGATCCAGATCCCTTAGAAAAGCAGGCTGTAGCTGGACAACATCTGTTTTAATAGAGCCAAGCCACATGGCCAGGAACCAAAAATACAGCCCATATTAATGGCTGTGGGACAACGAGAAGCAGCGGTAATTCTCAAGCCCACAGTTCCTGGAGCCAGAGGAGTTTGGGGCTGGGAGCTCAGCAGCGAGGGCAGGAGCCGGCCATCGAGGAGCCCTGGGCTGCCCGAGGGATGGGGCAACCCAAGAGCCAGCAATCCTCCAGCCTTCGCGGGGTGGCAACCGTTTTGAAGCCTGATTGCTGGGATTACTGGGACTCCAGTACCAGCACAGGTAGGCTGTCAAGGGCTGGGCAGATGAGGTGGAGGAAAATCAAATTAAATGAAACTGGTAGGGGAAAAAAAAAATAAAATGAAACTGGTGGAATATGTAGAGTTTTTATCACCTAACTCTGCTTTCGTATCAGAGAAATGAGCAATACCTCAACCAAAAGATACATCATATTCACAGGTATTTGACACATTTACTTCTACTGTGAGATCTCACTCTCGCAGGTGTTTCACAGCCTGGCAGCCCTCTCCAGCCCCAGCACGCCAGTTTGCCCGGCCAGCACCAGGAGAGGCCCCTGGCTACCACCTGTGATGGTCTCAGCTGATCCAACAGAGAAATACACCTACTCCCGCTCCATCCCACACCATCTACACGCCTCACAGGCTGACAGCCGTGGTTTGAGGGGCGAGCGGGTCCTTCTCATTCCATTCCCCTTGTGCTTAGCACAGCACCACTGCTCCTCAGTGCTGCCCCACGGGCTGGGACAGGCACTAGATGTGACCCAAAGGACACCTCATCACAGAAGATAAAACCATGCAAGTGAGGGAGGATGCTGCTCAGCACCCGCCTGGAGCAGAGCCGTCCTTGCGAACATTTCATTGCTGCTGCGCTGCTCCAAACTTCTCCCCTTTATTCCCCCAAGGGCCTGTCAATATTCTGTAATCAGGTTGTGACTTTTAAGAGAAATTAAAAAACATGTAGGCAGGCTGGAGCAGCCTCATTCATTTGCAAGTGGAGGTAGCACACTGGGGGGAAGCGGCACAGGGCTTGAAGACCCTGCATGAACTTTGGAAAGCTCATAACAAAAACTCAATTTTAAAATCCTCCTCCAGGCCAATATCAGATTCACTTATAATACTGATGATTAACACACAGCCTAAGATATATTCACTGTATTTTAATTGCCCCTAAAGGAAACTTCTGATTTAATATTGGAGGATTTTCTAGCCAACAGCTCCACTCATTATCTGCTCGTATGTTTTCATTTAATTAGGTTCTGATAATTCGAAATAGCCAGATCAGCTATGCACTGGCAATCTCAACTAAGTAATCCCTTAGCCCATAGCTAGACCTCCCACAATATTAGCCCTAATGCATTTTGGCGATGCTCATGAGTCTTCAGTCGCTATGCTAATTAAACGTTATTTGGAATACTTTGTCACTTGTACATTTTAAAAGGCTGTGATAGACATGGCATTCACAGGTCATCAGTAAATGACCTAAATAGTCTATTTTGGCATGATTATAAAAGGCTAAGGAGGAAGAAGACAAAGCTGTTATGCCTGCAGAGCATGCCATTCTCTTTTCTCCTTAGCTTCTCGTCTCTAAAATGGAAAATTGCTTTCTTTTACACCCCTGCCTTCTCTAACATTTTGCACAGTGAGTATGTATATGTATATACAGTGTCAGCAGAGTAAGGTCTCACTACAGATTTATGTCTTTAGACAAAGCCATAATACCAATCAAAAATAAAAATGAATTTGGATACCAACCACTGGCTCAGAGGAAAGACCAGAGGAACTGGAAATAATTTACTAGTCACTTTTGTTCAGGAAGCCTTGTCAAGGATCAGGCCCAGCAGAGGCTGGTGTTTCATCAGTAAACATTAAAATCCAAAAAGGACAAGATCTGATTGCAAACATCACCCATCCAGTAAAAAATTAACTACACACTAATCAGGGCAGTCATGGTTGGATACAAAAAAATGGAATATTCCAAATTAAGGTCTCAAACAGGAAAGGATGTTGCAAACTTTCCTCTGATTTCTAAGCAGAGACGTGATGTACATGCAGGCTCTCAAAACATTACATGTTGTTACTGTCAAATTTCACGATGTTACATTGCTGCACTAAAATCAGTTTGACAAGATATAATGTGTGTAAACCCATGCACTGGCATCCCTTACAGCAATTGCTCCGCACTCAATGAGGAAACCGAGATGCTGGAGTGGTTTTGGGGATTCTTTGCCTGTATCACTACATGTATTCTGGATGCAAGAAGAAAAGCTCAGACATGTTGCCAAGAAAAAAGCCCGTACAAGTTATATGTAGGAAAGACCATCAGATCAGAACATTAAAGTATTAAAAACTCTTTAGAGAGAGCCACTACATAATATTATTCTAATATCCACTACCTTTGAACAAAAAGAGATAAATCCTGTTCTATGAATAAATCGGAGTCTCAGCATAAGGAACTCTACATGGTTTTCATTAAAACAAAATGCAAACTCCAGAAGTTCAGACTCATATCCCTCTATACCCTTTACATGTGCTAAGTGTGTTACACCGACGGTGACAGGTCACACTGCGTTAGCCTTTCTCCTTCAGCATCACTCATGCTAAGTTGGGAGCACAGCAGAGAAGGGAAAAGGGCAGAAACAAGTTTAACCTTTTCCACTGTTTCTGGCTCTATTCCTGTTATAAGGTGCCATGCATGCTTTGTCCTAAATTGACCAAGGGAGGTTTAAACAGATGTTCAGATGACAACCTACAGGGAAAAGGATGATACCTTCAAGACACCATTTACATTAGAACAACCAGTGAAACCGAGGGTTTGCTGTGTACTTCCAGTAGATGTTGAACAGAGAAATGATGATCTCAACTATATATTTAGCTCAGCATCCCTGAGACAGCTTGTTGTATTTTTAGAGGAGCTTGATAAATGTTGCATTACATTTAAGCATGGACGACAAGGTTGGTACATTTTTTTCTGTTAGCATAGTGATGAAAACAAAAATGTGCCCTTACTTGTGCAATACTGTTTTCTTGAAAACTGAGCTAAGTTAGCACTGGAAAATCTTTGCATTTCAAATTTAGAGATGTTATTTAGAATCTTCCTGTTAAGGCTCCTTTATGCAAACTAGTAACCTCACTTCATAACCACTGCCAATGTCTTTCACTGAAGTATAAGTGAAATATCTGGAGCAAGCTTGATTTATTTGCAATATGCCAATGAAAATCTCACTGCTACATTAGTGAGTGCTGCTCCCAAAGAAAACTGCAGCTCCCTAACAGTCCCACAGACATTCACACAAGGACTTCCTATTTCTCATATTTTTGTTTAGCAGAATTATAGGAATTAAGCCTTGTGCAATGCTGGGGATGGCAGCGGTCCAAAATGATAGAGTTTCCTGGTCAGAAGACGATACAAGAACAATGTCTGGACATTTTAAAAAAAAATGCTTTAAACTAGAAACAGAAACCAGAAAGAAACATTGCTGTTTTGTAAACACATTCTGCCCTCAAGGTTATTTTTATAAAAAGGAGTACATATATTTATATACACACATGCAGAGAGAACAATATATACATGCACAAACAAGTACACTCAGGACAAAATGTTTTCTATGTATACACCCAATCTGAAATGGAGCGAGCAATTTGAACTTGCAACAAGGATACAGTCAAAACATCTCAATCTCTCATAAGGGCTTAATCTCGCAGGCAAGACACAGTGATGAAGGGCGCTGAAAAAATAAAACAACTTGGAAAAAAGCATTTTGAAACTAGACTCAACAGATGAACCTGGCACGCAAGGACTTTGCAGCTTTGGCACAGGTTCCTCTTCAGAGATCATACAACTGTTTTGGAAACGATACCAGCCCTCGTGCAGCTCCCACAGCCCAGTCCTCGTGTGCTACAGGACACCACGGCCGTGGCTTCCACAGGGAGGCCTGCTTCACTTCACCTTGCTCCTCTCTCCTGCCCTGGTGCCTGGGGAGCAGACTCTGCCGTGCAAAATTAGGTCAGGCTCCCTACACAGATTCACTAACAAAATCAGCTTTTCTTCTGCTGTCACATCATTTGTCCATTCTTCACATATACTAAAGCAGAAAAGCAACAAGAACAGGAGTTTCCCAGCTTAGAAGCCATTGGGGTTCACGGACTCAAACCATACAGGGAATGTTACAAGTGGAAACAGACACTGTGCATTATTTAACCCTACCCTGGTAGCTGAATAATGCCTTGTAGTCATTTCATGTAGCTAATCACTTTAGAGCACAAGAGGTACTTTCATTGCCCCATTCTACGGAATTGCAGTAAAAAGCATTACACAGGCCAAGGCATATTTAATACAGAGTGATGCTTATCCAAGGAAAGCAAGCTGTCTTCCACAAAAGCATCTGGCAAGGGGAGGAGGGAAGAAAAGACTAAGTTGAGTGCATGTCAGCTACTGAATGATGCCTCCAGTTTGACCAAGTCTGAGGTTTCCCTAACCACCTTGTTCATTATTTCCAGCAGAAAACCTCAAGAGACAGTTAAAAGATCTGCATAAGCAGATACAGGCAGTCATATACAAAGGGGAAAACTGACCTCCATGTACTCATCTCCTGTCTCAGTTGCCACATCCTTTTCTCAATTCTTGACAAACACAAGTGATACTCTAATAAACACACCAAACTGTTGCACAGATAATTTCCAACTTTGCAACTCTGACCACAACACTTTTTTCTCTGCTCCCTCTATTGCCTTTCCTTTTACCACATCACATACCTGCAATCTGCCCTCACTTTCAAGCCCACTATATGCTCTGCTTGTCTTAAAAATCTCACCCAAACTTCACAGACCACATTTCTCCCCTTCGGCTGATTAGCATGGCTTGACCACCTACCATTATTTTAAACATACACTTTTTCAAGTGTCCCTTTGGCTTTGGAACAGGCTCCCCCAAAACATCCACAAAGCCATTTCATTTCTCCTGGGTCTTTCTTTTTCCTTGGTTCTGAAAAAAGTGCAAACTGTCAGTGGAAGGTAGTCTGAAAGGGGTCACTGCTGTGACTTTCCTGTACCTAGATGCAGTCTCCTTTCTACTTCCACAGCTCTCTGGGACAGAGATTATGGTTCTATTTCTGCTTATAAAGGGCAAATGTACCAGATCCCTGATCCACAGGAGCTGTGAGCCATTGGAGTAATAGAAAATATAGTAACAACCTGGATGTGATGTGCTTGCATCTAAATTTCATAAAGCATGCCAGACAGGAATGTGAGCCTATACTTGTGTTTTGGCCATAAGATCCTTGCAGCTCATGCTGTTGACCTCCCAGTTGTAGCATGGATAAGAGGGAGCTCCCTCCCACACAGCCCACAACAGCAGCAGACAGGATCTTCCCCATGCAGCAGTCACCTGCAAACGCTTCTCATCCACTCCGTGCATGTCGGTTGGTTTACATTATTTGAGTTTCTAAATTAAACCTCTTACAAGCCAGCTAGAAGACAACAAAAGCCACCAGGTAGTTTTCACGTTAATTACAGCATTCTCTAAGTTAGGAGAAATGGTAATTACTAGAAATTGTAATTACTAATTTAATCGAGGCAGCTCTGCTGGAGCAGGAAATCTGTGCAGCCTGCAACACACTTCCAAGGGAAGGCATTCTTCTCTCACTCTCTGCCTTTGTTTTTGTTCCCCATCCTTGCCAAATTATCTCCTTGATTTTCTCCTTATTGCCATGGTGGGCGGCACAACTACAAGATGCCCTCCCTGTCCTCCAGCGGCAGCCGCCTTCTGAGACTTGAAAATTCCAGTGCCCCAAGCCAGACGTGTGCCACCTCTTCACAGTCCCACTGTCTGCAGCTGGTGTGTTTTCCAAATGTACTTAACAGCCAAACATCCACCTCTTAATAACTGCTACTATGCAAAAATTATGTTTCAAACCAGTGGGGACATGAATAAGATGCAGCTCTCCAGATCAGGAACTTTTCAATGTTCCATCCCACACAGGACCAAAACAGAATGAAGGGGTGGGAACAGTTGCTCTTTCACTATTTTTTTGTTCTCCAAAGTATGGAAAGCCTGCTGAAAAGTTCTATACAAATTACAAACGGGATAATTCTGCTGTCAGAGATACATATGTGACACTAACATGAAGCAGAGCTGCACAGAAACAGCTGAGGGTACAGATGAGATCAGAGTATTTAGGTTCATATATTAACTGAAATAAGTAATCCTCAAATCTATATGAAAGTCACAACAGGCCAGTAAGCATCCAATTAAGACAATCCAATTTAACACTCATGGAAACAAAGAATTCTTATTTCATGGGTTCACTCTATTCTTAAACCTAGACATTATTCCTAGATATGCTTCCCAGATATTATTGTACTACAGAGTCTAAGATCAGATGCAGTCAGCAAATCCTGGAAACACCCAGGAACCAAAATAGCAAACTGAAGCTGGAGTTTCACTAGAGGTACAATCTCTTGAATCTTTTGGCTTCTATGGCTTTTAAAAACAAATGCAGGTAAAAACAGCTGAAGGACTTTGATGACAGAGTACAGATCTTAAGAGCTGCACACATCAGCTTTTTATATTAAATTTGTAGGTAAACTCAATTATTCCAGTATTTAGTTTGTAGATAAATACAGAGTGACTGGAATGCGTCTATTCCAGCATCTTCATTTTTTACATTCTTTGAATTAATCTTCATTTACATGCAAAGAAAGTCCAGAGTAAAATTCCCCTGTTCTGTGTTCAGATTAAGATGTCACTCAGTTGTCATACAGGGAGCCAAACACGATTCTAAAATAAATTTAAAGTTGTTCCTTTGTATTTCAGCTAAGAGTATTTGCAGGGCTCCGAAAGCAGCATCACGTCTTGACTCTGGCAACCAAGTTCAGATTTCTGTAGTAGCAAGGACAATTCAAAAATTAAGACAATCTTTCCTAAAACTGCCACTGCATAAATCTCTGCTATACACTTAACCAGAGTTACCTGGACTGAGGTAAGTCCTCTCTAAAGGGCAATGTACAGTGTGAAAATGTACAGTGTGAAACATCATTTGAGCTATTTTACTCATAAGGTACTTGAGATGTTATGCATGGTGTGAGGGCTTCTGGGAGCACACTCCCCGCACCGCAGGAAACTCAGCTACTCTCCCAATGTTTTCTTGGTGAATTATGGTAAAACTGGAGGACACCGGGGAAACACAGCAAAGACGCTGGAGGACTATACAGGATGCTCACTGAAGCCAGGTTGCATCCAGAACTGAGGAACAGTCACATTTTCAGCTGAGCTGTCCTAACCCAAATACTATTTCATGAGGTCCCAAGCTCAGGTTAACAGCATTACCGTATGGGATTTAGTGGGATTTTTGCACAGGACTCAAATTATGGCTCAAGTGAAATAGTCTTAAGATACGGGTACCGTAACTCCTCCAAGAATATACTCGCTCTCAATTTCAGTATTAGAATTTGCTTCATTTGCTTTCACAAAATGAAAAGGGAACTTTAAATTTTTCTAGGACAGACCTGAGAGAAGAAAAATAAATATATTTCAAAGGGTGAAATTACTGCAGAATCAGTATTGGAACTAAGAGCACTAAAATAATTGTTTAAAATAAAGCTAGCTTCTGCGTCAAGAACTCACAGGCAGAGAACATGGATTAAACATATCACTGTATCACTTTTGTTGTACAGCACTACTGTATGACATCCAAAGTAAACAGCACATGCATTTATTTTGAATTGCTGCCTTTCAAACAGATAAAACTATGAAAAGAATAAAAGCCAAATCTTCATATAAAAAAGGTTTGTAATGTCCTGGGGAACTACCAATGAAGCAGGCTGGTAAAATTCCTGCCATTTGCACCGAGGCATTTGTTAGCACAGCTATGCCTGACTTGGTAAATACCATGTACCTGGCAGCAGAGGAAGCAAAGAACAAACCATAACATAAAGATTTTGTAATATCTTCTGTAATAAATACCTTGATCTTTATCATGTGAGGGCTTGACTGGAAAAGACTTTTGGAAATGACTTATTTATAAAGAATGAAATTCCCTTGCTGTCTTGACATGGGTAATATCTTTATATACATGCACATGAACATCTATGTATGTACACACACAGGCAAACATACAGATTTTATACTGATGATAACCGTCAGGAATAAAAGAAGAATAGAATAAAAAAGAATAAAAGGAGGCAAAAGACCTAACCTATGCAGAAGTTCTATATTCTATGCCATGATGCAGAGCAGCCTTATCATGACTGATTTCCTGGTTGAGAGGTCATAAGAGGATGAAAGCAGTGCTGAAGAGGTAATCTCTTGTGTCTCAGCAATTAGCATGCACAAATATTAACATGGTTGGTTACAGGACGATGATTACTCTGTTCATGACTCCCTGGAGGGCCATCCACAGAAGGGAAGTAAGGCAACTTACAGTGATGGAAGGAGAAAACATGGCAGAGTTTGATGACTGGCACTGATGTGATGTTGGCTACCTACTCATGACCAGGAGAACTGGACTGTGAGCTAGAATTTTGCTCCAGTTCAATTTCAAGAGTCACTAGATGCTTCTCTGTAGGCTTCAGACACACAGGACAGCATGTCTGCTGTACTGCTGCTCATAATATCCTTCACTTACCTTCCAAAAACTGTATGCTTCTTGTCCAGATATGCACAAGAGCGGAATGTGATGAAGCTGGAAGGAACATAGACATAACAGTTAGCATATTATCTCACTGACACCCAACAACAGCCAGTACTGCCTAAAAACAGAAAGGGTATGAAAAAGCTCGCTCTCTCCCTGGTTCCTCTCTGGGCCAAACATCCTTTAACTCCTCTGTTTTGTGGGTTTCATCTTGAATTTCTGGAGGTTTGACTTCTCATTTTTACACCCTCCTAACATCCCTAAACAGTATTCCAAACATGGTGATTTGCACAAAGTCCAAAATTATCTGCCTCCTTGGCCAGGCAGGTCCTGGGAAGTTCATACAGGACAGGGAGATGTGTATCCTGCTTGAGAAGTACAGTTCTTGTGCAGGAATGGGAGCTAAGACAGTCATATAACACAAGAGTCTCCGCAAATGCAAACTTCTATCTTTTAGGATATTTACTTTTTGCATTTTTCTTCCATTAAATTGGCCTGTTGGTGATCCATTTCTCCTCTGGACAGAGCAAATTTGTGCTTCAGATACAGACACGGCAGAATAATACTTCAAAAAGTCAAAAGTAATGAAAACCTGTGAAACTTGGATTTTTAATTTTTAATTAATTGGACTTTTAATTTTAGGGGTTGAATTTTTAAACTTAAACATGGGAACTAAAATACTAAATCCAAAGTAACCTTTACTACTAAAACTTTTCTCTAAAGCTTAATGTTTCTTTGGAAGACTTGGACTCCAAGCATATGAGACAGAGGTTTCCACACTGTGGTCTGCAGACCACGATGGCCCATCTTGGCTGGACATGCAGTACTGGCTCTCCTCCCTGTCTCCATCTGTTACACTACATTAGAGACAGCTAAAAATATATAAGCATTCCAAAAGCACTTTTCCATATAAGCAACTGCCTGAGGAAGTTATAGGATTGCAAATAGGAGGGGCTGCAATCTACCAGACAATCTATTAAGATGTAGCTTGCCCTAGGAAAGCTTTGAGTTGCTGTGCAGAATGCAAACTCCTACACAGAGCAAACATTACATCTTAGCCTTGTGCATAGGTTCTTTGCAACACTTTATTCCCAGATATCCAATACTTAAGATTACCAAGTGGTCAATTATGTAGCATTGCACTAAAAAAAAAAAATCTGAGCAGTAGCAAATAAACAGAGAAAGCTTCTCTGCAGTCAAAATAAAACTAAGGACAATGGAATTAACATAACTCAGGATGACTCCCGGAGCAGAAGTCCTGAGCGTTATTTGAGCATCACCTCATGCAGGGAACCCAGCTCACTCTGCACTGCAGTGCCCATCACCAATGGGGAGAGCAGTTCACCCAGTTCCTAAGGTCACAACAGTTGCCAGAAGTGTCTAAACGCTGCCTAGGAAGCTTTATAAATATATTTATAAATATGGGCTGCTGGAGTCTCTCAAGGACTTCACATGTAAAAGTATTTCATATTTCATTTGCAAATCTTAGGGAAACATACAATCACATTTACAGCAACAGATGATGGCACATCATGCATGAACTGCCTATAACTTCTGTTTCTAGAACTCCCTTTAAAAAAAAAAAAAGCACCTCTACTCTCCCCTAATTTAGCACCTGAGTGCTGGCAATAACCTTCAAATCCAAAATAAACGCTACAGCAACTCAATCCTGCAAACTGCCCGACACATGCTTAGCCTAAAGTATGTGAGTAAGCCTATTAAAGGCCCTGAGACAAGAACTTGCGTGTAATTATAAAGCAAACCACACTGCTGCATAGTTTGCAAGCCATAATAATACCTAGCATCATGAAGACCAACACCAAGAAGCCCCCTTCTCCCAACAGGCAGTACTGTACACACACACACTCTCTCTTTCCTGGGACTCCCAATAAAGGTACAACTTTTTTCTATTGCAGTACTTAGAGAGCAACCGATAAATAGTTGGCTCAAAGTGACACAGAACATTTTCAAAAGACTGCAGGCAAACACCCGTATTAATGTTACCCATAAAGGTTATTACAACTTCAATATCTTTAAATTTATTTTGTTGTTCTTCCTGCTTCTTCATTCATTTTGTCCTCATTTTAGTCTTCATTCTGCTTTTGTACACTGGAAAACAAGTCATTCGCAACCCGAGATTCTGCACTCTGCCATGTCTGGGTTCTACACATTCCAACAGTGCATAACCATTCTCACTTATTTAAAATCAGGTGAGTAAAAAGAAGCGACATTTCCATACAGCGTATGTTTAATATCATTAAGCCCTTTCAATAAGTTCAATATGGGACTAAATTTAAACAGAGTGAAGAGGTATAATGATCTTACAGGGATAACAGTGGGGGACACTGACAAAAATCAACAAAAACTTCAAATCATAAAACCAGAGAAGACAATTTAATGATGATATAATAAACCTACAGGTCTTCTTGCCATGCTTCACTTTGCTCTTAGATTGGGTAACAGCAGCTGTAGCTACCCTGATTTCAATATGCAGCACTCACAGAATATTTCACTTGACTGAACTTTAAAGAGTAGCTCATAAAATGTCATTTGTTTTCTTAACAGAGTAAGACATAAAGTCTAGAGGGAAACAATAAAAGACAAAAAGCAAGTGACTACTTACAACTGTGATTTGTTTGTGTTAGGTCCTGAATTGGCCATACTAAGAACACCACGTCCCGTGTGGGACAAATTGGGCTTAAATTCATCTTTGAAAGGTTTTCCCCAGTAAGATTCTCCTCCTTGAAAGAGAAAAGATGATAGAAGAAATGTTTGTTTTCATTAGTTTCCCACTACATTTTATAACAGGCACTGGCATTAAATTCAAGGTTTCTGGCACTTCTGATCACTACGTGTATAATATATTCTTACCTTATCCCTATCACTAGCTAGTATTTGAGCATGTCCTTGAAATCAGATGTTTGTAACAGGCAACACAATTCTGTGCCCCCACACTATCAACTGCAACAGACCAGACTGTTTATCAACAGCATTATATATTGTGTGCTGAAGAACTGTCAAGGATTTAATTTTTTCACTGCTGGTCCACTATAATTTTTCTTTTTTGAGACATTAAATCTTTAAAAGTGGCTTCCTGACAAACACAGAGCGAAGAATTACTAATTTAATCGCATTCTGGATATAGCATTGCTTCCGGAAAGAAAATATCAGGGACATGAAATACATTCATAGAATCAACTAAGAGTAAGAACTATAGGCTCAAATGCTTAATTCCTGGCTAAACAATGAAGAATGACGATACATATTCCTCCAAAATAAAAGGCAATAATTAGATATTTGGCTTAGATACCTGGATGATGTGAACACTTAAATACAGTGAAGTCAAAAGGATGATAAAACTTTGCACAAACCACAGACCCAGCCCTCCAAAACTGATTTGTTTTCTGTGTCTGTGGATGGAAAGAGGGTCAGGGAGACCTCTTCTCCTGGCTGTCATTTTTACATTATTTATGACAGATCTGACATTTTCATTTGCACTTTCCTCCAGGATCATTCTTAATAAGAAAAATGAAGGCTGAGATGAGTCACAGTTTTACAGTTAAATCCATAATCTTGTTTGACAAACCATGAAAAAATATTTCACCTTAGGATAGTATTAAAAATAAAACAAACAAAACTATCCAAACAGGCAGCAAGACTGGTCCATCTGCAGAATTGACTTAAGAATCCTCCAGAGTAACAGTATCGCTTGTGAAGCAGGAGGTCAGTAAAGGATCTGTAGTGCTCAATGGCTATTTGCAGATGTTAATACAGAAAAGCAATTTGATGATACGGCTGCACAGGAAAGTAGCAAATAAAACTGAGGAATAAACCAGGCTCCTACTAAAACCCTTATGCAGAAAGTCACAAGAGTGCATGGCATGAGAAAAGAGTTTCAAATGAAAACAAAGCATCACAGGTGGACAGTTGCAAGTGCAAGTGGAACTAAGTAAGCAAGAAACTTTGGAGGAAACTGCCCCACTTAAAACCCCAATTAATCATGTTGAAAAGACCTATTAATAGAGTTGAGTGTTGCCTGCTCTGCAATTTGACAAGAGACAGCAAAAGGGGACAAACCCTGTAGGGATTTTCTGCAATCAGGAGTAGAGGAGGAGTGATTACTTCAGCAATCTTTGGCTATTGAATATTTTAAGATCAGCTAAATTACATCAGCTTGATCCCATATGCCAATCTCTTGCAGTAGCGGGTGAAAGGGATATGGTACAGCTGCAGCCAGCTCAACTGTCTTGAAGATGGATCCAAACCCCAGCTATTCCAGCCAAATCCAAAGTGTTCAACCTATTAGAAACTGTCTTACCAGAAGCCAGTAATTTTCTGTGCTAATGAATCTTCTTGCATGTTCCTATTTGCTAAGAGAGGTTACTTCTGCAGTGCCTTAGTTACCTGCCTTGTTTAGAAGAACAAAGTTCTTGCAGGTTAGTAGATAAACAAGTTACACACGGAACATAGCGAGGCTCCACACCAACAGGTGCTGCCCAAAACCAGAAACACGCCTGCAAAGCCTGCAGACCCGCTGCCCGTCGACAGCACTACGCTCTGTGCACTACTTCGCTCTCCCTCTTTGCCTTTCACAGTTTTCACCTTTCCACTTGCATCCGGCCCGGCAGGGCAGCATGGGGGGACGGGCTCCCTGCCTGCACCATGACACTGCTGCGGTGCCATTGCTTCAGGTCCTGCATTTCTGTTCTCTGCCACGGCCGGAGTAATAAACTTCACTTGGACTTCCCTTAGAGAAATACATGTTTTTGCTTCAAAGGACCTCTTGAAGGAAGTCCTAATTATTTGTAAACTAGATGCATTTGCTAAGAGTCCTAACCTAGAGGAGTGTTTGCTGTCTAGAAATTTTCAGATGATATGCAAACATGAACACATCCCATTGAGATGGTGCATAGCAGCAAGTGGCCAAACCCTTGAGTCCGTTACATCCTTCTTATGCTTTCAGCTGATGCTGGAATTACAGCTTTGCCGAGATGTTGAAAGAGGGTGGAATCAACCCTGAAGCCTTTGCCGGTCAGAAAAATAATTCAAAAGGAGAGAGAAAAACTGTGAATGACAGACTCTCTTTCTGGCACAAGCAGCAACCAGACCCAAGAGCTTGCAGACAGGAGCAATGAGCCATGATCTATAGGGTTTGGAATATTTATTTTTGTATGATTTCATTTCAGATCATACACTGCAGGTCAGAATTAATCTCATACGTACGAAGGCTAACTTTGGTTGATTCCAGTTCTCTGGAAATAAGTGCTAATATTTTAGTAGATAGTTACAGCATGAGATCCAGTCCCTGCCTCCCTCTCTGTCTGCCATACAGCTGTTTCCAAGGCTAATTCCGTCTGCCTGAGAGCTGCAGGCACGAACAGAGAATGGCCTGCGCAGCCTTCGTCTGAAAGGCCAGACGTCCTATAAAGGACATAGCTGAAGTGTCTGCAGAGGCCTGGCAGCACGGACTGGCAAAGGGCGGTGGAGACGCTGCAAAGGCAGCGAGACAGCAGTAGAGGAGCAGTTTGGGATTTTTTGTTGCTTTTAAAGAAAAACCACAATTTTTAATTTAAGAATACTTTAAACAAAATAAAAAGAGAAAAACCCCAAATATATTCTCCTTAAATCAAAAATAGCCTGAATGTGCTGTTTGTCAAACTTCTGCTAACCTCTGGAATTGTTCCAGGCTTCAAGTATCTGCTTGAAGCAGGACCAGACAGAGCAAGCCAGAAGATGGCAAGTTAAATGTATGCATCTCTTTAATTACTGAAAACCAGAATCACCTTCTCTTTGAAGATTAGGCACAGATCCCTCGTTAAGTCTACTGCCATGACAGCACAACGCTCAGCCAGAGGGGTCTGGAACAGGATTTTAGATCCTCACATTTTGCTCTCTATGGTAGAGCTCAATGTAAACTTGGAAAAATAACTCACAGGTTCCAAACCTACTACTAGTAATTAGCAGGCAATCGGAAGTACCTAACAGATTTGACTGTGTTTATTCTTGACATGGTTGGGAGGTGTGGCTGTGCCATCTTCCTCATTTTCGGAAAGCAGAATGGATGCAGACAGAGAGGTGGGACTGTCACACTGCCTAGCTCTGGCCTGCTCATGTTACATTCCTGGTATATGCCATAAAGAGAGGAGGCTCCTCCTTATATTCTCCAAATCTTCCTCTGAGAGCACACAGATCACTGCTGACTATATATGGAGTCACAGTGATGCAAAAACCTCACCCCGAAGCTGACGTACCAGCCTACAAGCAAAGCCCGTGGAAAGCAAGAAGTGACTCCGGGGGCAGCGCTGCCTGTCACTTCACCTTCCTCTCAGCTTACTCCCTGATAAGATTATCTTCTGTCACAGTGGAGCTGCATGCCTTCTGGACTTGCAAATGTTTCTGAGATCCTATTACAAAAAGTGCTGGGAAAAAAATTCTGTGCTAAAAATCAGAGGGGTTCACATGGCAGCAGATGGGTGCTGCCGCTGGCTGGATTGGTGCTGGGAGCGCCAAAGAGAGCAGTACCTATAACCACGCACATGGGAGTCTCCTCTTTGCACAAAGCTGGAAATGCACTTAGAAATACACTGGCCTTCTAACAGCGTTTAACCTGTACAACATCAAAGCCTTCAGGAGCCAGAAAGGGTTTTTTCACAAGTCGGTAAAATAAAAATCACATGCCTACCCAGATACCCCAGGAAATGGAAGGCAGCTGAGAGCCACTTCCCTACATTTTTAATAAAACAGAAAAATTCTCTTTAATTAAAGAGGTGTTTACCTAATTCTCACACAGAGATGAAACCAAACAGACCACACAGCTCATAGAAAAAATGAGACTGTATTCATCATTTCCATGGCTATCCAGAGTGGCAAGATATATTTAGCTTGTGACTGAAGCACGGTTAGTTATTCAGTCCCGTATCTGCATCTTGTGCTGATAGTGAAACGGTGAATAGATCTAAACTGACATCTGAAGCAATCACACATAAGTAACTATACAGAAAAAGGCCACGTTTTCAGATTCTTTTGAACAAAGCCAGCTTACTCTTTGGTAGTCTGTGTTCCTTCTAAAGGCATTTTTTTTCAGAAAGTAATTTTTTGGGGTAAAATTACAGAAGTTGTACAACTTACTTGCAAAAAGCTGAGAGATGCACCTAAAGCTTCAGAAATGTAGCATTCCAAAAGCCAGGTGTGGGCTGAAAATCATCATTCATGACAGTTGTGATTTTAAATAAATCCTTCCTTTTTCTGGCATAAAAATTGCTAAGCAGTGGTAAGGAAGTGGGAAGGCTCTGATTCACAAAAATGATGGCTTACTTTATGTAATTTTCTTCTTGTCATTTGGAACAACGAGGTACATAATAACATCTGACACTTCTATAGAGCTTTCCAAGTGAGATTCTTGAATCATTTTGCAAATATGAAAGCCTTAGCTCAGCCAGTAAGTGCTTCTCTCCCTTCAGATAAGAGGACATGGTACTTCTAACCCCACATACCAGAGGCTGGATTTTCAGAGAGGCTGCAATCTAAAAGAGGTGTATTGGTAGATAAAAAGGTCTTGCTCTCGTCCTTTTGCTCAACTTCAATCATGCAAGAAAAGGGGCTCTAAAACTGGTTACGTTTTAGGAACTTGCCTTGTTTTCCTTGTTAGGAAATCACATTCCAGAACTGACAACCAACCAAGTTTGTCCACAGTCCCTTTGCTATTGACAGTTCAGGAGGTGAAAAAGAAAAAAAGTGCTTTGCTCTGCTGGTTGCCATCCAAAATGTAATTCCCATCTACCAGTGGTATTTCATCTTGGACATTTACAGGTATTATATGCCACCTTGGTGCCCTCCTGCATTCATAAATGGACAGAGGTATACACAAATCGATTAATGAGACCTTCTAAAAGGTTGCAAGTAAGAGTAGCTGCAAAATGCCTGTGCAGCTTTGAAAATGTAATGCTTTGTGTAGTTTTCTCTTTTTCATTCAAAGGGTTTAGGTATTAAACCCATTTTTCTTACATGCTAATTTTCTTCTATTATTTGGAACGCTGAAAATACAGAGCAGCTGCTCCACTTGCACTAGCATGAGTTAGGCAGAATTACTCACAATGTTCAACCACTTAGTTGTTATGAACAGCAGGAAAAGAGATACATCACAAATCTAAAATTCATTTTCAAATAATTAATCATTACAAAGAATGACCATGACTCAGGTTATTGCTCTGAATGTTGCCTCTATGGGTGGTTATTTTGTTAGAAAAGAAATAAGCTGCTGCAGCACAATAAAATCTCTCCCAGTAGTCTTATGAAACATTAAGTTGAAGGCTGTAGAAAATTAGTTTGGTCCTCTAAATCAGCATCAGCTTTACAGGACTGTATATCTGACTGCTTTGGCAATGCCAGCTAAGCTAAGGTAAAACTCTATTCCCCACTCTTTTCCCAGCGTGGCATCTCAACTTCTAGATGCCATAATGCTAATTTCCATCCTCCTCCATCCCAAGGATAACTGCTGAGTACCAGGAATCACTTGTCTTTCACACATCTGCGGGGTCACAGTTACTTTTATGATAGCCTAACAAGAGACTCAAAATGGACACATCGGGGTGCTGAAGAACAAATAAAAAAGAAATAAGGATCAGTGCTGCTTACAGATAGGACTGTTCAGCCAGAGTAGCTGTGGAAGTGGACAGAGACAACCAGCTTGGCGTTTTACATCTGTGAAATGTTTCCAAAACACAAGCACGCTTATCTAGGTGAGCTGAGAGCGCAGTTGCAGTCTCTGTACGTATGACATATAACCTTAGGTCATGTTGTACTGAATGTGCCCAAATCCATCCAGAAGCCAAACAGTCCTGGGCTTAGTTAGCAATGGAGTGGGTGATCATCTAAGCATTTGGGTGTTGCAACCATAAACCTGACACCTGTTGCTGAACATGGGATGAATGTCAAATGACAGAAACCAAATGGTGGGAAGATTTTTGAACAAGTCTGTTCTAGTTCCCAAGCTGCTGAGCAGGAATAATTAAATAAATATAACAAAACAAAAATATATACAGGCTTAATGCACCTTCCATAGATCAGTTTGGAAAAGGTATTTTTTTTTTAAACAGACAAACAAAAACTGAAAAAACATCCCAAATCTCTCAGCCAGAAAATTTCACTTAAAGCAGAAGGTTCTATGTGGAAAAGGAAAGAAAGGATGTTCTTTTTTTTCCCCAAAGTCTCCCTACAAAAGGCTCTAACAGAAACAATTCTGGCAGTTTAAAGTATTGACGTTTAGAATGTAACCTCTAAATAGTCCTCCCTATTGCCAATTGAAATATCTGGGAAGAAAGCCCTGTTCTATTCTCATATGCTTCCCTGATATTACAGAAGTCAAGTTGTTTACTTTCCCAGTAAACCTCTAAAGACCATTAAATCTTATGGAGTTCTTAGCTTGCAAAGATATATCTTTTGATTTTTTTTTTCTAAGCAGCAGCGAGTCAAAGGAATATTGAAATTCCTTCCAGCTGCCAGAAGAAATAAAAAAGGGAATTTATACTACAAATAACGTACAAGACCCAGGTAACAAAGGTACAAAGTACTGAATCTCAGTGCTTTACTCCCAAGCTTTCCTAACACGAATGCTTGTGATCACGTTAGTAACACGCAAACCGATGGACCAAACTTTTTACACCACGGGAGCCTAGGAGAGCATCACTACATTTGCCATGGCCTTACACTGCTGCCGAGCTGTACCATCCTCTGGCCATGCTGCTGCGGAGAGAACATAAAGCCAGACAGACGCCTGAGGTCTTGGCCACCTTTTTACAGCATGTGGCTCAAAATACACAAGTGAAATTTCTGCCTCACATTCAAATGCCCAGAATCTATCCGGTAGTCAGGAACAAATCCTGACAAACTACTTGCACTCTGTGAACTAAGTGGCTTCATTTAAGTAAGTATTAAACACACAGGCATGACAGTTCAAGAGAAATGTAGCAGCCCACCAGGCTGTCCATTTACAACATTTTCTTGTGATTTTATCATATTCAATAAGTGATTAAATAAGGATATCTAAAATTGAGTTGTCTTCAAAAAATAAAAACCATTCAGTTGCAAAGAAGATAGCTGCATCGTTTGGAGGCTACAATAACTGCAAACAGTGTCTAAAAATATGCAACACATATCTATTTGAGTGTATGCTGTTCACTTTGTTCAACTTTAATAGTCTTGACAGACGTTTGCAAGACATCTTGCCTGCAATATATTATATATTTGTATTTCATTATGAATGACAGAGAGGAAAACAAAATGGAAAAGACTAGAGGTCATCAAACTCCTTTTAATAAGTAAAAAGAGTATACACAGGAGGTTTTCTCTCCTATGGGCTTATTTGCATTTTATTTCCTAGTTGCTTTGTCAGTAGAGCTGAGTCTTGACCTTCAATGCAGCTGCACTGCCAGTCCTCTGCCAACTGTTAATTGTGGTGTCTTACAATACTTCTATGATTTGCACAAATAGAGACAAGAAAGACACCAGCAAGTTAATTTTCATTCCATAGCAGGATCCGAACTCCACCCTATAAAGGTGAAAGGTGTCTGAATCAACCCATTAAATTTCTCCCGTCTCCTGACACCTCTTTAATTTCTCATTTTAAAAGATGTTCCTAATTATGTCTTTTGGGATTTGAACCGAAATTTTCCTTATAACAAAATCAAATCACATTTCTTTTGACAGTCCAAGCATATACGGTAACAGATCTTGTTAACAGGCTTTTGCAATCAAAACACAGAACTTTTAACTAGTCTCACATCTTAGACTATGCAACTGTTGATTATCACATGCAGTAGAAGAAAAGCTGTTGGGCAACTCACAGTTACATTATTTACAAAGTAAATAGAGTTAAAGTATTTAACAACTACAAGGACATCTTTTTATGGATGACCTGTGAGCATACACAGAAAAACATGGTGCTTGCCATACACAAGTGACACATGTACGAACTAGAATAAAAATGCACAGAAGCCCACAGGACCAGGTGAGGAGCTGTGGAGGCTGGTGACATCTACAAGTGGTAGATAAAAGGCGCAAGGGGAAAATGAGCAAATTTACAGCAGCAACTAGAGATACTACATGCCTTATCTACTGTGGTGGGCAATGCCCTGAGGACCCTTTGGCTGCTGTCTCCTGACCATTTCTGATGCAACCGTAATGCAGATCTCCAACTAAGGAGAGAAAAAACAGGCAGAAGAATTTACTAAGTCATCCCTACAAGATAGAGAAAGAGCAGCTTGGGCTTTAGAAGGCAACTAGCTGGGAGAACAGATGGTATCTGGCCATTCACCAATTCTGAGGCAGGTCTCAAGTATTTCATTAACACTGAATTTGAAAGCAACTTTGCATGAATGTGTTTCTTCCTTTGTTCTTTGCCCTGGAAGGCCAGCTGTAAAATCTGTATAATTTTTATTTATTTATTTACTGGAACAAAAAGGAAGCAAAGACCCCAAAAGAATTCCACATGGAAGAGCGCCCAAGTTTTAGACTGAGAATATATCAGATGAAATTTTGAGTGTAGTTAAAATGGTCATAAAATACAGAGATAAACCCTCTGCTTTAAAGTAGAAATACAAAGTGCCACATATCATTTAGAGAATTTTAATCTACAAGGTGTCTGGAAATAAATGTAACAACACAGCATATGAAGTGAAAACAGTTTACTTGATTCAAACTCAACCCTACCTGTTCCTGTTCCAGTCGGATCACCTCCTTGGATCTGCAGAATTTAAATAAAAATCAATAGGTTACATATATATCTGTGTGAAAGACATTAAATACAAGCCATAAAAGCCAATTCTGCTCAATTTTCTTCCTTCTATATTGTGTCACATTGACAAGTTAGCAACAAGGAAACCATTACTACTTATTTGGAGCTTCTTTTATCAGCTGGCTGTCATCTCCTACATTACTTATCCAAGAGCAAAATGACATTTTTATAAAAATAATAGGTCTCTTGTGGGTAAACAGGGAAAATAAACAGTCTCAAATGGGTTAACCAGATCATCCTTTCTATTATGTGTTGGGTCATAACCTGCTTTTTAACTGATGATGCATTGCTTTTGGAACTGAAAAGGCTTTACATTTTGCTACCAATCCTCCACACAATAGGAAGGCAAGAAATAAGGGAATATGGAATATTTTCTGTATCTGAATCTGTATTTCCCAGTATCTCCCTCAGTATCTGCAGTAGGAAAAATCCCTATGTGAAACCAATCTTTCAGCAACAAAATAAATCACTGAATATATATGCACGATCTACAGAAATAATATTGTATATTCTAATGCCAGTAGAAGGGAGCATGCCATGACTAGCTTCACAGTAATAACACACAAGCACAATTTTAATTGTGAGTTTAACTATGAACTGATATACACAGTGCTGTCAAAAGAAAAAAAGCTCTTTTTTTAGGATGACAGAATGGAATGTAACATTCAGTGATGAAAGATGCATACTGCCTTCAGGATCTGGTTGTTAATTCTTCTGAAAGGAAATTAAGAGGACAGCTACAATATCCTAAGCTGCCTGGACTGTACCTATGTAAATCTTTGACTACCAGCGTCCACTTTCTGGTTCACTAGGTGCTCTTTAACTCCTTCACAAAGAAAGCCTGGGCACCTAGTCCTGGAGCACACAGAGGAAAGGATGATCTGAGAGTATCTAAGTACCACAACCTGAAACAGAAATTCAGCTGCTTTCTAAAGTTTCATCTGAATGGGATTTCAACAGGCCACAGTATTACTTATCCAAATTAGCATTCCCCCCCTCCTCTCTCTCTCCTTCTGTTCATTAACCACCCACCCACAGCTTAGGGAAGATAACAAGAGCCTTGCCAAGGCAATGACTCTCTGAAGGCTTTGTCTGGAACACCAGCAACAGCACTACTAAATGCAGTGATGCTCCAAGTGACAATATTAGTCAGAGTCAGTTGTTAGTAAGACTAGTAAGTACAAATTTAGTAAGTTAGGACAATCCTAGTTCTGATGGTATATTTAATAAACATCCATTGCCAGTTGTCATGCATGGAAGAAACTAAAACTGAATTAAGCTAAATAAATATTTTGAGGACATCACATACCGTGCATTACACAGAATTTGTTCAATACTCACCACAAAATTACGAATTGATCTGTGAAAAATTGTTCCATCATAATAGTTCTTCTTGCATAATTTGATAAAGTTTTCACATGTTCGGGGTGTCTGAAAGGCAAACAGAAGTTTTAATTAAGCGATACCTTTAGACAATCAAATTGGTCACTACACTGTTTACAAGAATCACTCTTCATTTGTGCCTTGCAAAGAAACAATCATGCAGGACTCAAAGAGGAATGAGTCTCTGTCTACAGAAAAAAAGATATAATATATGCTCTTTTAAAGTATACTGGAGAGACACATACTCTGTTAAATAAATTAAACCCAGACCTTCCAATTAGCACAAAGAAGTGCTAAACTAGCTCAGATAACATGAACTCCCAGTAGACACAATGATGGTGAAAGCGGGTAAGCTCAGAGACTTTCAAGTAACTTAGTTCCAGCAGTGTATCATAATCTTGTGCCAAGGGGGACTTCTAGAACTGAAAAGAGTTAATTTCCCAGAGTAAGAAAGAACCTGACTTCTCTCCTCCACTATTTCGAAGTGAGCACAGTGAAGATAACTGGGAGAGAGATGCCTTTGGTCCTCTTCACTACTTGAAACTAAAAATGGGACTGACCCCACAAGTCACCAGACCACAGTAGAAATAAAAAAGACAACTTGTTTTCAAAAAACTCAAAAAAAACTCAAAAAAAAAAAAAAGAAGCTAAATATATTGCCAACTTCTAATTTGCTTTTACAGTGCAAATTAAAGCTGTTTATTTTAACTTATGAGCCATGGCATTCAAACAATACCTTCTGAAAAACTTTACTGCCTACCTAATCATCCTTCTACTGTCATTGCAGAGATTCTCTTCTCTGCAATACTAAAATACCTTCACATGTACCAATACAAGTACAGAAACAGCCTGTTTTCTATACTTGGACATGTTTTTCAGTCCCTCTGTGGATTATGTGCATAAATATATTCCAGTTTTACAAAAGAATACATCTAACTAATTTTAGTTGTTACAGGCGTTGAAAATATCCTTATTGTACTATGTGCTTGCATGCAAAGTCCCAGCATGAGTTGCGATGCCTGTAAACGAACACACAAAAGGCTTGAAGCCTTTTTCTGAAAGACACTGATTCACTTTGCATTGGTATGACATCATTCTTGGTCTGAAATCTGCAAACAGACAGAGTGAGATTGAGCTATGCAACCTGAAGTGACTTAAAAGCAACAAAAATAAGGCAAGCTCAATTACAGTCATTTAAGGATGAAACAATCTTTTCTTTTTAAAAGCGGATCCATACAAGTATTCATCCTGAACCATATAGAACTTTTAATTTTCTATAATATTTTCTCATCTGAAACAATCATTCCCATCCCTCTTTATTTACACTGAAATGTCACTTAATTATCCAAACAAACTACCTGCCATTATAAATTCTTTATAATGATTCCTTCTTAATTACTCTACGCAGATATAGATGACAGTTGTCTGCTGAGCCATAATTGGAAAAATAAACAAATACTAATGCAATCTCACATGACATATTATCTCAGATTTCCTGTATAATTCATTACTAAGTTAAAATGGTAAGGGCACCATAATGGGCTTATAGTAGAATGTCACTAGGACATGTATTTTGGTAGCATACTGAGGGAAACTTGTAACTAAATATACATTCCATATAAATATATTCCATAAAAATTGTTTCAAGCAATAGGAGGTTTTCCTACAATTTTAATGTTTACAGCAAATTTGAATTTTTTTCTTTGAATTGGACATACATGCTTGAAAATAATCTTTGTATGTAATCTTTCAAGTAAAATTCGACCCCTGAAGAATGATTTGTGCAGTATATGCTTCCTTTATAAGACAGTATCATAACAGCCTTGATCCTAACGTAGTGCTATTAGTTATCACTCATGAAAAATGTCAGTAAGGATAAAAATAGGTTTTAAAAAAATCTGTGTGAATCAGAAATGGAAACAACAGCTTTTAGCCTAAGGCACTTTATCTCATGAGAACCAAGCACTCTTTGGAGAGAGAGACATAGTTAATAAGTTCTCTGGGGGGAATACAGCAACCTGTAATTAATTTTTTAAGAAAAAAGAAATCAGGCAAAAGATTGAGTCCCTTAGGAATACATACCAAACCATTTTAAATTTGCACAACGTTCATAACCCAATACAGATTTCCTATTTATTTTCAAAACATGATTTGTAAAATATGCATCCAAAAAACTGGCTCTAGTAATGTATTTTTTATGCAGGACCTATGCTGACCCTTCTCTCTAAATGAATTTCTAGTTCCTGTAACTTTTCTCAGAAACAAGCTTTTCAAATGCAACTGCAGAAATATTTATTATACATGCAATAATCATTTCACTGCAAGGTTTTCTTGGTTCCCATGGTCACCTCATGCATCATACAGATACATTTGGCAGGTAAACAGTTCCTTAGCAACATTACCATTACCTTTCATAGTGCTTTTCAGTAGACGCAAATGATAAGGTTTACATTCAATCAGTAATAAACCCCAGTTTCAGTCATGCAGTTGATCTAGAATATCTGGCTCCGATTATCTGATTTATTCAAAGCAGTTAACATTCTTGCCAAATCTCACGCTGCAACATTCAACACCCGAGCACATTTCAGGGACTTTTTAAAGCAGCATCCTGTCCAAAGCAGGAGAAAAAGGCTTGAGGTTTATAGGGAAGGTGTAGATCCTCAGTAATGAACTTATGTTCTGCATTGATTATACAAACATAGCCAGTCTTTGAAGTCTTTGTTTGAACTACAAACACTGATGAGAAATACATATAAACAAACCTGTCTTTGTTATTTGAGTGTAAGATCTTGTGGAAGATGTTAGACTCGCAGTCTTGGAATGCAAAACTGTCTACGACTTCAGAAACTTCCTCCGCAGCACTTGCCTCACACCATTTCTGAAGGAGGAAGGGATGGTCAATGCACCTGGAAATGCAGAAGTGCAGGAGGCAACGCCAATTTCTTGTTGCCTCATTATTGACAATGGGCTGCAGGCTCTCTTTATTTCTGGCTGGTTTTGTCTCAAATTGACCTCAACAGCAGCAGCTACCTTTTCCCTCCTTATTCCTTTTACATTAAGCCGGAAATGATTTAAATTGTTTTAACCTGCTGACTATGACTTAGACATATCTGCAAGACAGTCAAGAGAAAAATGCCACCTTAATTTGTTAACCTGTTGATCTGAAAGCCACCGACAGAAAAATGTCTTTAAGAAAGATTTTAAGAAAGATGTCTTTAAGGCATTTAAGAAAGATGTTTTCAATTTACTGCAATATCTGCCTGGAAGGATGCAGTGACAGTCTTAAGAAGTAAAATTTAAAAATTGTGGAAGGCTTTTCTCTCCGAAGAGTGTGGCAGGACAGCCCTGAGAAATCTTCCTTTTCTTCAGTCAAGTTGGGACCATGTAAATGAACGCAGTGTCTCTGTATGATGTCCTTCAACTTAAAGACACTCCAAATGACAAACAGTAAGAAAAAAATAAATCTTATTTATACCAAAAATGAGTCTAGTCTCCTGCTCCAACTATGCTCCCTATTTATTTTTCAGATGCCAAATAGCTGTCTTTCAACTGTTGAAAATTCACACCCAAGACAAGTGGTAACATTTTAATAAACAGTTTGAGACAGGAATCCAGAAGAATACTTATCCCAGAAGATGACACAAATGCTTTGCTTGGCTCACAGATATATATATATTTAAAGGCGCAACAGTCCAATGGTTTTCTAATTAAGTTTAAGTCTCCATTTAGCTAACATGCATAGTAGGTAACTCTACATGGAAATACCAACACCCTACCAGTTACTAGGCCCAGACAAATTTCAAAATTAAAGAGAGACTGCTACTAAGAATGACCATGCAAACACAACAGTGACAAGAGACTGATTGTGAAATCATAGATACTGGGAAAACACTGAAGAAAGTAATATACAATTTAGAAAACCAAAGCAAAACAGAAAAAAACCCTGACTCCTTACTATGAAGGTCTAAGAGAAATGCAGATTTTATCTTGTTCCACTTTTAAGTATTAATCAAGCCAATTTTAGTTTCCTTTTTGCCACCAAGGGTGACTCCAAATCAGGCAAAATTCATCTCTCTCGCTGCATCCCGAGACCTGAGGGATAAGACTTACCAAGCCAAATGACTATCTGATTTCTCAATTTGCACCTCTCCTTTCTCATCAGTTAAACTAGGTCATTGCATTTGTAAAAGTTACCTTAACTCAGAATTGGAATTGGGCAGCTGAAGAGCCAACCAGACATAGATTAAAAACCTGCTACACTCCTGTTGCCAAGGTACGGGAGATGGGAAAAGAGAGGAGCTTCTGAGTCGTTGCCATGACTGCAAGGAAGAAGGCTTTACTATGTGAAGAGCTAATAACTTCAAAATGCTCCATCCCTTGAGGATCTGCATGAACCCTGAAGAGAAATTTCACACTAAGCATTCAGAAGCTGTCATTCGCACATCTGTATAATTTCCTTGTGCTAATTCCACTTCCCCTTTTATTTCTTTTTGTCTCTCTAAATTGGATGAACTGTAGTAGTTGCACTAAACTACAGTGCCTTGATATACGCTCATTAACCCTACGTTTCAAAGTAGACTTAATCTGAAATAATGAAAAGCTTGTTCCTCACACATTAAAATTGCATTCTACAGCCTCCATCTTATCACACAAACGCCAGAATCCTGCTACTAAGAGGCATGAACTAGTGATGGGAATTTCTAAAGCTTCAAATGAAGCCTGCAATTTTTTTAACATAGATCTCTTTTAAAATGCAAGGTCGATTTTGTTTTGCTTTAGTCCATTCTACGTTAGAGCATTTTCAATCCTGTAATTGTTAATTCTAGCAACTCTTCTAATGTGTGAGCCCATAAAGAGGTGATTTGGTAAGGTTTAAACCCAGTTCTCCCCATCCCTTTCAATCTGCAATGCTCGTACCTACCCATTCCACAGAAAGAACTTGCCCTAATAAAAGCTTGGCTTTATGTAGGACTCAGAAACAATTGTAATAGAGCAGTTTCAGGAATCACCATCTATCAGGTGCAAGCATCTGTTCCCTCCAGTAAGCCACGGAAAGAAACTGGACATATAAATGCTTCTAGTGCACCTCAATGCGTAATACTGGACTGGAAGGCAATTTAAGCTACTCTACTTCACTTTAAACCAATGGACTAGGAACACACTCCACTTGTTTCAGAGCAGAGGGACAAGAAAATCCAAAACTCCACAAAGCCCACTGCGAAACCACAGGGAGAATTTCACTAAGGGAAGCCCATGAGAAATACTTTTTATAGACCTGAACATCACCCCCTGCCAGCAACACTTTCCTGCTAACAGTTCCCCTACGTGCAAGAAAGGTTGAGCTGGTGACAGGTTATGGTGGCAAACAACAGCTGCCGAGGGTGGTTCGGTTCAAATAAGACACAGTTCATGTAAGGGACACCATTCTTAATTTGGTCTTACAGTGAGCAAATGCACTCAGGTCAATTTGTGATCTGTGATCAGAAGAGCACAGTTCCAGTGAGAGAGCACCGGGAGAGATGAAAGCATCAGGCATTGTGGGGCAAAACACTTGGCCAGACTGTTACTGATACTAAAAAAGCAAACTATGCCTCAGGTAATAGATTGCTGACTTGATAGCAAACATTTGCCTATTTTGCTACCTCAAAGCCTCCAAGTTTGCTCAGAACAAAGAGCAGAATTACTGCATTCTCATTACACAGAAACCCACTATAATTTAATTAGCTATTTAGCAAAGATTGCAGCAGATAGCTAAATTTCACTTTTCAAAGGCATTTCTTCCACAGTACTGACATTAACGATGCTACCAAAACTTTTTCAAAGACTAAGCAAGATGCTCAGCTTAGACAAGATGCCAATAAAAAAATGACATACTCTAGTTTTATTTTTCACTTTTTTGCAAATACAAGGACAATCCATCAGTTTAGCTGAGCACAACTCAAGTTAAACAAGGCATCTAATTCACTCATCTAATTTGTCAATGTTAACTACTAGCTCTCCAGAGGCAGAGTGATCATCCCTAGCCGCAGTCTCTAACTTTTATTTATTGCAGCAGCAGAAAAGAAAACAATCCTCTCCCCCCCTCTCAAATTTGTCAGTCACACAAGAGTTGAGGAGCTTGTCAGACAGTGCGGTGCAGGACTGGTGCTGATGCAGATGAGGCTGACAAGCACAACATAGCACCACTAGGTACAGTCTAAATGAGGACACAATTTTAATAGCTTGAGCAACCTCCAACAGCTGTAAAACTTGGAGTACTGCAGGTCCCATGGCGGCTCCCTGGCCTTTCATCAGTCTGCAACTGGCACATAAATTCCGCCTTTTCAGAAGATGCAACCTGTAAGCACTTCCACACTAGACAGTGAAGCTCTGGTAGCTGTCAGCCTCCCAAGGTCACCCAGCTCTCATCAGAGGAGCCAAGGTACAAACAAGAAACATGTCAGAGAAAGATGAAGAGCAGCAGCTGTGTAACTCCAAACCATCCACTTCACCCTCGGGTTCGAGATCACTAAGTGGCAGACACAGCTGGTATGGGATGCCTGCACCATCAAATGTCAAAAAACAAGTGACACAATCCAGTAACAATCGATTTCCTCCCCAAATTCAGCTTGTCAGGGGGGCTGGGGAGGTGTAAAGGTCCAAATGTGCGCCTTCCCACCAATTACCCAAGGCCAAGGGCTGCCAGGAAACTGTGCAGAGACAGCCAAGGGCAGCAAGCCTCAGGGTGCAGGGTGAGGTTCACAGGGAGGTGGCAGAGCACCTTCCTGAACCCCACACTGAACGTGCCATTCAGGCACGGGCAGCAGAGGACATCGAGGCCTCCCACTGCCCCTTCACTGCTGCAGAACAGCACTGAGGACAAGCACATGATGGCAGCATCCAGATAAGGCATTTTCTACTAACATCTTGCATTAAAATGTTTCTCCTTTCTCAAGCATGGGTGCTATGCCCCCAGAGTTAAAAATATTTAAAACATTAACTTCTACTCACTTAAGAACAACTTAAGAAGTGACCTGTTAATCAATATGGCTGCACAGAGCCATTCTACTCCCAAGCACAAAGAGCAATAGATCTGTCTGCCGTTGTAGCGCTCTGAGGAAAAACACAGCAAGAAGTAACAACATCCTCTCTAAGAAACATTTTTATCCAGCTGTGCTCCTACTGGAAAAGGACAGGTTTGTTTGGTTGATTTTAGTATCTGTTTACAAAAACTTTCAAAGTTGAAAGTTGCAGCTCTTCCTACAATGACCTATTTTGAAAAAAAAAAAAAAAAGAACTAAGCCATTTACAACCATGCAAACACCACTGTACTTCATCTCTACCACCATATTACTGAGTGAACAGACACTGGTAAAACATCAGCCAGTTATTTGCCAGACAGTACCATGCCAATGCTGATAGAAAGTGAGTAGAATGGATGTTTAAATCAGAAAGAAAATGAGAGATTCAGGAAGACTGAGGAACCTCGTGATGCCAGGAGGTCAAAGGATCTTTTCAGCGACTCACTACTTTCTCACTGGAAATGGATAAGAAGTTTATAGGCTTCTGATCTTCAGAACAGTCCCACACAAAAGGAGAGATGATTTCAAAGACCAGGGGCTGGATTACACATTTATAGATCACAGGCATATTTAACAGGTCAGAGGGCCTCAAAAGATTAAAACATCAGTGTTTGTAGAATAATGGTTCCTTCAGATAGTTATGCCAAGACATCATCCTTAAGTGGAGTTTGCCAGGTCCTAAAACCTCAAAAAGCATTTGTGGAGTGCTAGATGGAGCTTTGAAATCCATCTCTCATTCTTTGTTATGCCAACTTGCCCTTAAACCTTAAACCTGAGCGAGACAGACGAATTTACAAAAACTGCCATGGCAGTTACGGATTAGTATTCAATTACCACTACCAGCATGTGTCTAACCACCAGATCATTACCCCACAGTGACCACTTGGATGAGGAGAACTCACAAAGGAGAGAAGGGAGATAGCACACCAAACCACCTGTTCATCATTTTGACAGGGTCTTCTGGAGTGTTGAATTTTTACATATATATATATTTCCATGGCACAATAAAAATAAAATGTACAAGCACTAAACAAGAAAGCCTCAAAGCAACCTAGAGGCAAAAGCAGGAATTTTTATTCCCTTTCACAGTTGCAGAGACTGGGAGTTTGCTACCCTGTCTATTCTTATGCAGGGCTACTGATTCCAACAAGCACCCTAAGTTAGTTGTGTAGCTGCACTCCAGCAGTCAGGCATCTATGATACATGTTATTGCTTGGGAATTAAAAATTACACCCATATTTATTGCTCATTGTGGGGAAAAGAAAAAAAAGGGAGATGCCACTGATTTAAAAAAGTCCATAACCAAATGACATAGCCACATCATACAGCAAGTTCATGGCAAAAGCACAGAATTAAGGGTTTACCAGCTCCTAGTTTTCCACTCTGTTCATTACACCACACTGCTTTTCTACCTCCAAACCCAAGGCAATTTGATTTTTTGCGCACCTATTTTGATCCGCCCTGCCATTAGGAGGCTGCTCCACCACCTAACAAGCTGTAACTGCATCACTATAGTTACTAATACAGCAGAATACACACGGATGACATAGACAGTTGGTCCCAGCAGCATCCCGATTAAAGCAGCTAAAAGAACTTGAGGAGACTAGAAAAATCACAGTAAATAAAATACAAGAAATCCAGTGACACTCATTGCCTTTCATCAGTTATTTTTTTCATAATTTATTTGTTTGGCGATGCATGAGACTAGAGCTGAAAGAATAACACTTGTTGGATGTCGTTAATCTTCTATACTTGCCAGAATTACTTCTGGCAAGTAGAATTTTTGTAAATTTGTTTCCAATTAGTATATACAACAAATGTTGCTTATGCCTAGCTGAACTCAGCTTCCTGGAAAATGTCCCTAGCAAATGGCCATCTGATTAGTCCCCATCAGGAGGAACATACTGTAGCTGAACAAGAATGCTGGGAGAAAAACAAATGGCAACAAAGAGCAATAGGCACACCGCTACGCTGCAAAGAGAGCACAGCAGTGCACCTTTGCTCATTTGAGGCACAAATTCAAAAGGGTGGAAAAAAATTCCAGCTTATCTTCCAAAGGCTTTTTACTGCCTTTTCTCAGGTCAATGACTTAAACCACACATCATCTTTCTGGAACCTAAGTGAAGTTTTCTGGTGCTCTGAACAAGTGATTTCAAACACAGAAAATATCTGGATTCTAGCCCTATTTCATGCTCTCTTTCTGAATCCTGTCACAAAGTAATTGATGACTTCAATCACACTGCAGCACTGATTTCCTGCCCTGGATCAATACAAAACATTTCTTGATTAGGTTTTTGGTGCTAGGAAGAATCTCATCACTATCAATCTTATTGATTGGCACCTTAAAGTAGTAGTATATGAAGATCCCTAGATTTATTTTTAAACAAAAGTTTCCACGTGTCCTTATGGACTGAACTCCAAGCAATCCATATTGCCAGATAGCTCACAGAAAACGGGAAAGAAAGAACAGCAGACAGAAGAGCTGTGAAGGGAGGAGTAAGAACCCAACGAAGGTACTGAAGGCAAAGATACTGGGTAGATTTCAGAAGACGTGCAGACTGCTGAGAGCACAACTGCAAGAATATTTTGCTTAAATATATCCCATAGGCATGAAAATACTATCGAAGACTCAGTAGACATACACTCTTAAGACAGTATGTCACTTGCTGTTCACTATTTCAGCAAGAAGACTTCACCTCAAAGTGTATATTGAAATCTAACCCATAAGACTATTTTAAAATGTAATTTGAATGTTGCAAGTCGTACCTCCGGACACAGGTATTCATTTGTCATATTTATATAGCAACTTCATCCTCAAGCTTCCTACAGCATTTCACAATCACTTATTTGCAGTACTGTGCAAATACAACCACTGCCAGGGTGGCTTCCATAATAACCAGAGCACAGGATATCACTCAGCAATTAAAAAAAGTAGCCTGTGGTCAGGTCAAGACAACAACCAGGCAGGCAGTGTTCAGTCTTTAAAAAGAGAAGCTAAGCACCACTCTAATATGGCTTATAAATCATATACTTGCTCCTGCAGTTGCACTGCTTGAGAGTAGATGTATGAATTCCCCAAATCACACATATTTTGTTTGAATTCATACAGCAATGACAACCTAACTCTGCTATTGGCTCTCACACGCTCAAGTAGCACAGATCTGTGTTGAATCCAGGGGTCCTAAATCTGCTGGTGGTCTCAGTGGGTATCAATACAGTGCTTTGGGCTGAAATTTGTTTCTCCATTTCTTTCTGAAAAGCTGAGGTATTACCCGTGACAACTATGTTAAAAAATCACAAACACTGAAAAGTCAGGCACCAAAAAGCTTGTGCAACATTAATTTGGGCGAGCATTACGATGCAGGCTGGTCCCCCTTGACTGCATTCAAGAACCTTACCCATGTTCTACGCTCTTGCAGGAAAACCAAATCCTGCATATAAACCATTTCACTACACAGTTCCAAATAACTCCCAGAACTGGTTCAGCTTATGCACTGAATAAGCCAGGACTGCTGATAAAAACCTCAGCATATGATTAATTAAGATTATTACCATGCAACTTCACACGCAGGGTAAACTGGACATGTTTAGAAAGCCTTGACTCCCCCATTTTCTGTGTCTGTCTTTGCAATCTCAATAGATCCATTGTAGCTGATCTGAGTATATGTTTGTGACCTATAAACATGTTACATGTTTATAAGATGTTTGCACTTCCTGCACTGAGCTACCTTACGTGCCTAACCTCAGTGTGATTCAGGAAAACCAAAGTTAGAAGCACAAAGTCCTTATATAGTAAAGGGAGAAAAACAAGCGCCTCCTGGAAGAAGTGATTTAATAGACCTAGGATGATGACCTAAAGTGGATGTTGTGAAAGCCTCCTTAAAGCAGCAAGTTTTCCCTACTTATTCTAAATATGTGTCTTTTTCCCCTATGCAGTGCCAGAGGTCTGCTTAATTCACACAGATTTAATTGACACAAAGAAATGAAAGAAACAGATGGCTCGAGGTCAGTGTTCAAGCAGGTCTGGTTGTGTAAAACAGTGCACACTTCCAAAGCGTAGATGAGGAAGCGGCGTGCGTGAAAGGGAGATGAATAGGAATTCATCTGGGAAAAAGGAAACACAATTGATATCATACAGGAAGTTTACAACGGGCAGTTGAGACTGGGTCCTCAGGACTGAGTGACACTGGCCACACGTGGCCAAAAAACCCACACTGATAAGAATAGCTGCAGTCAGCCTGCATTAGCCAGGAGCCAGTTTGAGAACATATGGCAAAACAAATGATTCAATGCAATCTGTTCATTCTGCTGCTTCCCCCAAATATTGCTGTACTAACATCCTCTGCTTTTTGCTTTATTACATCGTGTTACTATTTAAGATCATGGAAAACACCTGTAGGGATGACAGGGACCTACAGAATTACTAGCATGATACGCTGCTGTGGAGATTCCCATACTGTTCCATAGATCAGCCTGAGATGTTTACACATATCTTGCTCCTTACTCATGTCAGAGAAAGGAAGAGAAGGGAAAGCTAGCAGGCTTGTCCTCTTTGCTCCTTTTTCTTTCTCCCAGGCAAAAAAGGACGAATTCTCTCACTGCATCTCTGAATTTCACACCAGGCACCCCAGCTTCTAGCTAGCACCACTGTCCTTAAATTCTGTGAGGGTCACAACAAGCAGAAGTTTTACCATTTAAACCCCTATTCATATCCTTCAACTTCCTAAAACATCTACCTTCAAGCATATCATCTCCTGAGATAAAAATGTCAGTAAACAACAGAAGGTTAGGTTTTTACATTGAAAACTTTTTTCCTTTTATAGATGTGGTTGTACAAAATAAATAAGCAAGCACACTAGCAAGCAGTGGCATCTGAGACATCAGTGACGCCATAACTCATCCGTCCATCATAAGTCTTGTCATGTTATTTTAAGAGCACATATCTTCCCCAGAATCAGACTTTATTGATGACAAAAAAACCTCTACTCCATTGCTTTTTAAAATGAACATTTGCCTCTTAATGGCAGAGGGATGATGTTTGAACACTTGTACCTTAAAAACTAAAACAACAGGAAGTAAAAAACATATTCTAAGGTTTTCATTTAGGTTTGTTCTGTAAAGCTGAGAATTTAGAAGGAAATGTAACCATTTCCAGGCATCTTAACTACATGTACTCAGTCTGACAGGCTGCTCTCAGTTTCACTGAAGTTCTTTTCCTGGTTCCGTCAGTAACCTGCTGTGTAACCTTGGGTTGTTCTCTCTTCTCTGTGCTCTTCCTTTTTTTCTTCTCTCTACCTTCCTTGTCACTGTTTGGGTCACTATCATCTTGACCCTTTGAAGCTCTAAGCATGTACCTTGATGTGTTGCAAGCAGACCACTAAAATGTATAAATGTGCTCTGTGAGTACTCCCATATGTATAGTAGTATAATACATAAAATTATATATATATTTTACAATTTTACATTTTACAGTTTTGTGTATGTATGAAAACACACCAAAACAACTGAAAGCTAGTTATTTATCTGTATCTGTTACAACTACACATTATTCCTTTCTTTGGACATTTCCATTGCCAGCTCCTATTCTGTTTGTTATCTAGAGAGATTCATCTTATGGGGCACACAGTACCATGTCACAGTGCAGCTCCAAGTTTAGGTCTCCTTTATTAGTGTGAAGTCGCACGTAGCCCTTCTTCTTCACGTACTGGTATCTCACAACATCTTCTTCAATAGCAGCTGTATCAAAGCAAAAGACAATCATTAGCTCTCTGGAAGCTTACTCATTGATCTTTAGAAATCATCAGAAAACAAACTGCTAGATTCTACTGTCTGACCTCTTCCCCTGGGGTACTGGGTCTTCAGGGTTTGCACTCTGCAATTCATCTATGATAACCTCACATTAATCTCTGTGCAAAACAGTTTCCATTATAGAAAGCTACCAACTCCTCGAGAGCCAACAATATCACCTATATTTTTAACTCACAGAAACATTCAATATTACAAACTGTAATTTTCAAGAAATGTCTACCAATCACAAATGTTTCTTTGAAACCAAATTGTTTGTCAAACTTGGAAGCCAGGCAGGTAGTCATCAGTCAACCACAAATTGCTGACATATGAGGACCTATCCAGTTCTGAAAACAAATTAAGCTAAATTACTGGAAACATTACTGGAAAGTTAAACCAAAGGATCAGTCTAGGATGTTTCCACTTCCATTTTGTCAAAATGTCCAGTTAGATATGTTCAACATTCAAAAAATTCACCTGCAAATCACTGTAATCCACCAAGTAAAGGAAGTGAACTTGGTTAAACATAGTTAATGCAACGTATTCAATCTTTGCATAACTGTGTGACATACTTCAAAACTTTAGTGCCAAATGCCAGAGCTTTCTCTTCAACTGGGAATACGAATCACTCAGCTATTTAATCAATATTAAAATTAAATAAATGCTATACATTTGTGTTTAGGCTGGAGAATGAAAGGAAAACTATTGTACTAAAAAGGAATTTATGTGTAACCTTGAAAAGCAGTAAATCAAAAGTTATCACCACAAAATTTGCTGTCATTCTAACCAATACTGAGTTAGGTCAAAAAGGTGGTAAAGATTTTGTACGCTGTTTGAGGAGAGGGTATACTTCATTCCTAACTTACATAAGTGGATATCCCATTTTGTGGTTTCCAGGCATAGAAAATACATCATTAACTTCAGTTCAACATAAGTAACTGCCATTCAAAACCAAAGCTAATTCATAATTGCTCCATTATTTTCAGAATGAGCTCACTGGAAAGTATGGATATATCTGGTCAGGGAATACATTTCCAAGGCATCATTACTGACCAATTATCAATGCGTTCCTTCAGTCCCCATAAATGTATGTGTGCTAGGGAGCACACTTTGAAACTGGAAAGTAAATAAACAGCTTGTAGCTAGGTAGTTTCTGGTACCTGCTTCGTGGGTAGTTTCAGGCACCATTGCAGTGGAGGTGAAGGAAGCGCTTACTGCTCCAGTGGAATAGTGAGCCTGTTTGCAGAGGAAAAAGCAAGAGAAAAAGACATTAGATCTTAGAATTTATCTACTAAAGGTACTATATAAGCACTAGAAACACACAAATGTCATCCTTCTGAAGGCAGACTTTCCGATCCAGCTCCTATAGAAACAAACAAATGCACAATGCAGTGATAATTCTCCACCTGTTGCCCATAACATTTGGCTCTGATGAAACTCTAGTTAGGGCTGTCCATGTGCTGAGCTGAAGGGACTTACTGCTTCCACTACAGTTTAATACATCATTATGTAAAGATTCTAATATCAGAATTTATTTGTACATCCACAGGTGAAAGGAGTACTGCTGGCAAGACATCTGTAAAATTCTCCAATGTTGCTGAGTAAGTGGAAGGACAATCCAGTGAATGACGGAGACGCTGTGGAGGAAAGCAAATCCCCCTCACGCACACACACTGCCCTTCTGTGTGCAGAGGCACTGTCCCATGGTTCCCAGTGCCTATTTTGAGCTTTGCAATTCTCCTGTAGAAAGGAAATGTGAACGTCACATGTGGCTTTTGTACTAAATTACAAAGATCTAATAAACCTGGAGATAAGTTGAGTGGCTCTGGAGCAATGCCTGTAAAGAATACAGGTCAGGCTAATGCTCTTATCCATAAGGTTACACAGCATCCTGTGCAAGTTTACAGTTACGTCATTAGCTGACAGTCTGACTCTCCAACACGTGTAGAGCTCATTGTTGTCTCTCACCTCTTTTTTTCTCCCTACATCTTTTGTTTTCTTATAACACTACCATGCCCTGAAAAAGGGGCAAATGTGATCCTACTCCTTGGTCACATACGCTCCCTAATCTGTCACTAAGCCCCCTCATTAAAAGCCATATGCAGCATTGCTATTTGTTTTCATGTAAGTGTAATCAAAGCACGAAGACACATACGTCCCAGAATTATTAAAGGAAAGAAGAATACTCTGCCTTGCTCATTTCAAACAGCCTTTGATGTAGGAAATCTAGATGCAGATGAATTGTTTCTCTTGACAACCATGAACACACAGAAACATGCACCTGGAAGAATATCCTTTAAATATTCCACTAAAAATCTGCATTCCAGTGGAAAAAAAAAAAAAGGAGAAGCAGCTGTGGATGATTTATATGTTTGCCCACACCAGAAATGAATCACTTGCACTGCCCTTAAGGTGTATTCTCTTAGCCAATAACTGCAGGAAGCAATGATAAACAAATTCAAAGCAAGAGATTACAACCTGGGAAAAAAGGTTCTGCCAACATATACATGACAGCCACATCATAAAGATTCCTCTTTCTTACTGTGCTCCATTTCCAAAATGTTTAGGTTCATTTACAATGATTTAACAAAGAGAAACTCACTAACATATACAATGTATTTCTAAGGAATCCCAATATGATTCTCATATTCTCATCTATGACAAACTTCCATGTAACAGAAAACATAAGGAGTAGTGTCTGTTTATATTGCAGTATGGCCTCTAAGCTGAAAAACATATATTACCATTCTTGAAGCAGTCAATCAGTGCCAATGTACAAATTAAGTCAACTTACTGCATTTAGCTTATCCACCTTCTTCTTTTCAGGAGCCTTCATAGTGGCTGCTAGAATATCATCACCTTTGAATTCCTTATAAAGCTCCAGTAAAGTCTCTCGGGTCTCTGTATTTGTATTTTTCAAATAGTAAGATGGATCTAATTTTGCTTTTTCTTCATCTAGATAAGACAAAGTTAAATCATTCAGAGTTAAAAGAAAAATTCTATTTTCTTCTCCCTCAGTTTATTACATATCTAGTTACACAAAAATCTTCCACATATTATTTCTACTTTTTTTAAGTAAAAAGGTCTAGTAACTATATTTATTCCTGCAGAAACAGTAAAAAATAGCAATGCATAACACTAACAACAGTATAAATTGAAATATAGTACAATAAATGCCAATATGAAGTATAACAAAAGAAAAAAACAACTTCAAATCAATTACCTCAAACATTTCTTTGAAACCACTAGAAATTATCTAAATTCATGCAAGTCTGGTAAAATTTTTATAAAACAATAAAGACAAGATACAGTTGGGTACAATATAAACTTCTGTCCTTTGTCTCCTCATTGAATGGCCAGGCCTGTGATGCAAAAATCCCAAGTTCAGATCTTTAATGTGATATCAGGAGGAGGAGGAGGCTGATGAACTGGACTGTAGAATCTGATTATATTTTTTTAACTTAATTTTTTACTTTTACACATTTTACTTGTTCTCTGTCTTGGTATGCCTACTATCTCTGAGATAATACCCACTTATTTTTAGTGGGTAAACAGAAAGAGAGATGCTTGCTTACAGAACTAGTAGCTTTAAAAAAAAAAAATAAAAGGAAAAAGAAGAGGAAAAAGAAGAGGAAAAAGAAAAAAAGAGATGAGCATAATAACACCCAGAAAAAAACCCTACCATGCTTAGAATCAGCAATTAGACCTCATTAGAAACAGTTCTAAAGGAAACCACAAGGGCAAAAGAGAATTTTTTCCTTCAGCAATTTAATATTAGCAGTTATTACTAAGTATTTAGATATCAAAGAATCACAGAAGAATTGAGAAGCAAATTTCTTGTGATATCTAGAAAGAAAAAAAGAAGCAGCATTTTATTTTTTAGTATTAAAATAATTTGAGGACTATTTTAGAAAAACCTACATCAATCTTTAACTTGGAAGATGCCCATTGTCATCCAGACAGAAGAACAGGCAATACATTGTCGATACACATGAAAGAGAGTCTAGCAGACATGTATGAGAAGACGTAGGTTTCCTTGTCTTAGTTCTGGTAGAAGGCTAATGGACATTTTGGCAAATTGTTTTTCCTCTTCTTGTCACTTCTCTCTCATCTACCTATTCTTAAAGGATATGGAAAACTTTCTGCACAGCACTTAATAGAGACAGTTCATGATTTCTCAAAGAATCACATCCTTGCTTCAAAATTTGTTAACACCTTTTGATGTGAAAGGGACAGTTTCAACAAGTTATTCATGTTTCCAAGAAGCTTTCAAAGTTACCACTAGCCACTGAGGGTTGTCCATCCAGAAAACAGTGTCAACTCTGTAACATTGTCTTTAGAATTTGCACATTTCAGTTGGTGTTTTCTCAGCCTACCTTTCAGGTAATTTATCCTTACCTGGATCAATGACTTTTATGTTGTTCTTAACATGAAAGAAGTTTGAGACATTGAACTTATCCAGGTTTGTTGGATCCTGAAAATAATAATGAAAAACCAAATATCAGAGCTAGGTAGGCATCCATTCCATACAACAGACTAGTCTGAGGTGCAGACACCACCATAGTAAATGAATAGAGAGACACAGAACAACTTCCATACTCCTCAAAGCACAGGAAGATGAAAAAAATATAAAGCAATCAACCCCAACCAACATCAGTAATGAGCCTGTTCACAGTAGGCTCCTTAAGGATCTAGAATTTAGTCCCAAACATAATATTACACCTATTTTGCCTATAGAAGTTACCAATGGAACTAAGCTGAGTCTACCCTATCCCAGTGAGAAGAATCAGGAGCTGCCATCCCCTGCTTCTTTCCTATTTATAACAGTGTGCCTGATTTGCACATGCTCTGTGAACTTTTGTAATGCATTTCAAAATACAAATAAACCTCAGAGCAAGTCTTTGCAGTCAGAACTGGTTTGTTTGTTTTTTTAATACTGAAATTATGCTTACAGATTATGTTTAAAAAATAAAAATAAAAAAAAGCAACAAAAAGTGGTGTTATGAAAACTCTATTGAGTGACCACTCAAGGAAAACAGAAAAAATACACAGTCCATTAACTGTGAGTCTTTATACTATCTCTAGGCAACTTTCTGCATAACTTTGACCTTTTGTTAGAGAGTGAGACAAGGAATGCCTGCTGGTGATCTAGGTTACATTATAGTATTATTAAACAGTCCTTAATCCGCTTCTTACAGCGATTTCAAGGTTTTTTCCTCAAGCTCCTCTGCTGCACAGAAAGGTCAAAGCATCAGCCCAGGACACCCAGCCATTTCTATAAATCTATCTTACAGAAAACAATTCAACATCTAAAATACCAAAATATCTTAATAATATGCAATAGTTTTGAGTTCAGGATAAAAATAATGCAACATATTATGCCCAGAGCTATGACACCGACATGAATAGTATTATCCCAAATAAATTTAACAAAGCTTCTCAGACCACCGCTGCTGGCAAGCAGTTCTGACAATTCCATCTCTGCTAAAAGTAATGATTAATACAAGCAGAACTGGTACCTCCATCACTTATTAAATGATCTAATTATGCCTTTTATTCATCCCTGAAATGGTATACTTTCACCAGAGAGTGCATTTTTAATTTTACTGCTGAAAGTAAAATCAAAACACATTTATAAAATCAAGCTGTGTGACTCTGGACCCTAATGGTGACCTCCTGGCTTTCTGCTGTCCCCTTTCCCAACCACTACATAATCATTTGCTATTGCTTCCTGCCCCACTTGATCTTCATCAAGCCATGGACTGCCAAAAAAA
>VXBL01003756.1:44996-72774 GCA_013400195.1 Aramus guarauna | reverse complement strand
AAAAAAAAAAGGAAAGGTATTTTTGGTTTTAATGTCTTGCATTAGAAGAAAACAGATAATTTTTAAATAAAGCTACTAAGGAATGGGAAATTTGGACCAGTTTTTTAACCATTTTTGTATTCTCTGAAACCGACACTCAGGTGTATTTATTATTTTTTATTATGAACAAACTCATATACATATTTATGTATGTATGAATTCAGCCGTGCTCTCTGACAGTCAACAAGATGCATGGAGAAAGTCTGGAGAAAGGGCTCAGCGTGTTTCCAGAAGACACAGGTTGCCTCCTCCCAAACACTCTTCAGTAATCACGAGCTGCAGCTTTCCCAGACAGAAATCATCACCTTGCACATAAATGTACCATCTCGAAAGGTGAAGGAAGTAAGACTGCTTACCCTTTCCAGGAAAGGAAAAAAATAATCTGTGTATTAATATTAATAGAGACAAATGGATTTACAGCAATCCACATGTCTCCCATTCATGGCAAAGCTGAAGGGCAAGACTGACTCCTGAAGCCGACTTTTCATGGACGGGAGGGAGGGCAGGAGACAGCAGTAAAGATGAACCAGAAAACACCTTCACAATATTCCTCTAAATAAAGCTTTCTGATTTACTGATTTATTGATTGTTTAAAAATAAATAAAAGGACATCACAACTTCCAGTGCCTTATGAAACCAAGTGTTTTGTGCTAGGGGTACCACGACTCAGATTAGTTCACACTGTTTGACAGCCACAGGTCATTCAAATGTTTCCTGGCTTACCCAGCCTAATTGCAGTCCCTGAGCAACTCTGGCAAAAATGTTTACAGTCTCCTTTCCCTGCAAGGGATTTCTCAGGGTTCTCCAAATCACTGCAAACCTCCCCACAGGCAACACACCGATTATGGTGTGATGGACAGCAGAGGCCTCTCCTCCCACTCTTCTTGCAGACCACATCCATCCATTTGCTTTCTGAGAGACCCCAGACAACACCAAACCCCAGAACTGAGACCAAGGTCCTATGCACAAGATCTTTTGCCACGTTCAGGTGGGCCATTTGTTCAAATGGAAACCTCAACAAAGGTTTGATTCGGGCCTACTCCAAAACCAGTTTCCCTCTGTTGGTGGGAAAAAACCTCAAAAATGGTTCCTCAGGATGAAATGGGAGTGTTGTCTTACACAGGACACCTAGGACAAGTGATCAACAGATTGACTCCTCCCTCTCAAATACAGCATCACAATACACTAGGAGAAGTTTGATTAGAATTAGACAAATGCGCACACTAAGTGTGACAGTACCATGGTGAATATTAACTTAAACACCAGACACCATTTGCTTCTACTGTCCCCCAGATCAGAAACACATCTGATCAGTCCAACCTGTGCTGCGGAGGACATAAACCATCTCCTTACTGATGGTAATGAGTCCTACAACACAAGATACACAATTTTTTAAGGTAGGTCTATGTAAATTTTAAAAGTGCACACATTCTTTAGACATATCACTTCAGGAAGAAAACTATCTAAACATTAATAATTAGCTTGCCAAGTTCCTCTTGTTGCATCCATGCCAGCTACTGGGCACAGAATCAGAGCAGTCTGATGAAGACACCGCAGGGATGGGCACATGGACATACTTGCTTTTTCAAAGCCTTGAGCTCTAATGAATTAACGGCTTCACCCGGTCAGAGAAAGGCTGGGCTCATGGGGATGCTCCCACACCTGTTAAGATAAAGGTTTAAAGCCCAAAGGCCTAAAGAAATAAGTTCTGTGTAAGCGCACAGAAACCAGAAAGGAAGACAAACCATGAAGATTAAATTGGCCTACTTTTGTTTGCCTTAGAATGTTTAAAAATATGTATTCAAATTACCATGGGTAGCAGTCTGAGAGTCTTTCTTATTAAGGTTACAAACCATAAACTAAAGTTTAGCAAATTACTAACACAGATACAGACTTCAAAGGGTTGCTAAGTATCACAACTATTAAAAATCTTTTATTTGATGTTTTCCTGAAAGCTGAGCTCTGAAAATAATTAATTTCAAGTTTTATTCCACTTTTTTTCCCCTATAGTTTCCCGGTTTCACCTACGTAGGGAAACAGCTTAAATCTCATTAATCTTAAGCACCATACACACAACCCCCCGAAGAGCAGGTTAACACCAGCACAGTTTTAGACCATGCGATTTCTTTGAGGCATGATTCCTCTCTTACCATTTGGTCAGCCATGCTGCATCTCTAATTATCTTCAGGAACGTTACCTTCAAATGACAAAATTTAGAGGTATAAAAAAACCTGTATTACCTCCGATGATAAAGCCTGAGCCTGGGCGTGTTAAACTTAAGTTTCGAGCTCGGCCTCATACACCAACCGTATCCTAGTGCACCATTTCTTAACCAGCTGCTCTGCGCATGCATTGGTGGAGGATTCGCCTTCAAAGAGCCCTCATCCACAACCGAGAGAAAATCTGCTCTGACCTTCTGTCACACAAAGAGCAAACGAGAAGTAGCTGAGGAGTGAAATATCAATTAACAGTGTGCAGCTCAGCTACCTCCAACTTAGCTCATTAGTTATGCTTCCTGCCACAAATGCCAATGATGTTTAACAGCTTGTCGGGAACCATGTCTTGTCCACGGCTGATTAGGTTGTACAGAAACAATAAAATTGACATAAGGAAGCACATTACAGAATGAGTCTTTTTTTTCTTTTAATGGCAGCAAATCTGTTTGCATTCTACCCAGACATTTTTTATTTATTTATTTCTCCCAGGAACCCCCTCCATTCTGTGCTGCAAAGCAGATGCATTTGCTAGCGTGCATCTATCAAGGAAAGCTCTCAGGGGGCTGCCATCGCTGTGCCTGTTACCACTGGCACAACAGGCGTTGAGGGTTTATTGCAATTCTTCCAGCTACGAGGAACAGCCCACCTCTGCCTCTCCTTTACCTGCAAGCACTGCTGTTGAGCAGAGCCATACTTCTCACTAACTCCACTCCCGACAGCACACAGCCCAGCAATAGCTTCTAAGAGTTTCCAAGAGCAGGAGTAATTTCTTCTGTATCTTCACAAATTTGAGAGCCATGGTTTCTGGTTTGTGAACAGAGACACGGTGGAGGATGAAGAACTGACAGGGGGCTAAAGGGGAAATTGTTCTTATTTTCTCTGAACACTTCCTACCAAATGGGATGTGAAAGCAGGGTATCGCAGCATTCTTATTTTGCTCTCTTAAGGACCCTCTCACACTTGTTGCGATGGGAAGAAGTCCATGGGACTGTCAGAGCCCACGACTGTGTCCAGCAAGGCGCTACCTGACCCTGTTCCTCTCTGTGCATCTTGAGCTGGGGCAGGCACTTGCTTCAGCCTGCCCACTGTTATATGAGGGTATCCGGATTACATTTATTTATGCGTTTGCTATTAAGTTCCACATCATTACACAAAGAATAATTTGCAAAGTATAAGATTGAAACACACATGGAATTTACAGTAACACTAATTAATAGTAATTTCTACCAGATTGTTTTGACCAGATTTTGTCACAAAAATTAAAATGCTGGATAGCAGACCTTGAGATCTAACACTGAATTTCACCCCCCAGAAGTTTACTTGGATGATTACTTCAAATTACGTTAAACGAGGTTAGCCATTTAAATTGAAAACTAGCTGAAAACCTGTAAAACATAGGATTGAATGGATCACCTAGTTCTCAGAGTCTAATGTAATTTTATTACGTCAAAACTCTTCCAAAGCTATACTGAATGCTACCTTTCAAACATTTGCCAAGTGAAATGATGAATAGCAATGTACCAGAATGGCAAGCAGAAAAGGGAGGTAAGAACACTACAAACAAGTTTCAATACCAACCTACCTATTACAGAAACTCTGTCCCCACAGATCTCTAAGTACTTTACATCATACCTTATCCATTAAGTATAACTAATAAATCTTGAAGTACTTGAGCTGTCTGTCAGCTGGAAGCACATTCATGACATTTGCAAGGGATGCTTTGTTAGGCTGAGCTGATCAACATTCAAGGTAAAAGAATACAAGTGGGTTTAGAGCTATGAGAAACAGACAAAATACAACAGCAATATTCCATTAGAAGAGATACAAAACAGTACAGTTGAGAGAAAAATTATCTGAACTAATGATAAATTGTAAGGAGAGAGAAACTTGGAAAAAAGTAACACCAGCACTGTAGAAGATGAAGAGCTTGACTTGAGTTTGTGGCAGGATTATGCAGCTAAGAAAAGGAAATTCCAACTTGGGAGTAAAGAGCTACAGTCTAAAAAATCCAGTCATACTAAGACTGCTGGTGGCTAGGAAGGGTTTCATGTGGAACAACATCACGTGTATTTATGTTGTTATCAGCAAGATATTAAACCAGAATCCATGACATCTTTTGTCTAAATAACTGCATTCCAGTTTTGGTAATATATCTTGCACACCAGGATATGGTATTATTCTTTACTTCCTGCCCTGAGGGGCTGGATAATATTGCCGTATTTTGATGAAAACCTGCTATGCTCTACCCCAGGACTTTTGCATTTCAACAGGGAAAAAAAGCAATTTCTGTATATGTAAGTGCAGGAAGCACTGTGGATTCCTTTAGAGAGAGGCACATCATAGATCTAAGATAGCATTATTAACAATGAAAGTTGTGATTTTGCCTTTTTTTAAAATTCTAGATCCAAAATAATTTGTCCTTTTTAACAAGTAAACTTAATAGCAATAGGACACAAATAACTATCACTAAAATCAAAGCGACCAGCTGAGATGGTGCTCACCAGAAAAGAGAACTGGGATGGATTATGACTAGTGTTTGAATAATGTTTAGCACTGAGAACAGAACAAAGAATTTTATGCATTTTTCTCTCTTCTGGAAAGAGTAAATTTTTTTTTGTTTTGTTTTTAATTATATACATTAGGGAGAGAGAGGTCAAGTTTGAGGTCAATTGCTATTCGGGTAATAGAACATTCCTAGCAGCTGTAGGATTGCCCTTTGTGTATCAATAAGGAAAAATGTGATCATAGAAATAACCTGTAAACATACATTATTCAAATTTTCCATTTACCATGTTGTATTTCACTACCAAACACAGGTAGTCCATCTGCTTCCTAGGACATTCAGAGTCAGCCTCTGGAAACACTATTTTCTATTGATAAACACAGCTAATGTAGACAGTCCTATTCAGCTGTTATTTGCAAAGCAAAGAATGTTTTTAATAGCAACTTCCTTTATATCTACCTTTTTGCCAAACAGCAGGGTCAGTGTTACCAACTCACTCTCAATTCCAGCTCTCTCAGGTACCACAGCACTCAATTTACACGAAGGAATGGGAAAACAACAAAGTGATAAATTTCAACACGGAATTGAAAGGTTTTTAAGAGAAGTGGGATTTGGGATAGAGCTCTAGAGCCACAAATTGAAACACAACAGATTGCAGTCATGAACTCTGGCTAAGAAGCAAAGCCACAGGTGGTAGAGCTTGGCAGTGTGAAGCCACCATGCTGCCTGCAGGCTTGTCAATAAGACAGCTTATAGAGGAGACATTGGTCTGTCTTTTAATAATTTACATGATGAAAATACTGTAAGAAAATACCAACAGATTCCTACACCGCATATACATAAGCAATTTTAATACCCAGGCTAGTCGTACCACTTTAGGTCGCATTCTGGCCTCAACAAAGCAAGTCGGGGTAGGGCAGCGTTTGAACAGGAGAAATCAAGGTATGCTTGCAAGTTTGCAGTGGGTGTTGTGCAGTGCATTAAATGGCTCTTACTTCTCATTCAACACCCTGAAGCCATTTTAGCTTGTTTGTTGAAAATCCTTTTTTGAAAAAGATATTTAGAAACTAACTGGGTGAAGGGTCAAACTTCAGCCGGTTAACAGCACATTCAGATGGTCAAAATGTCTTCCAGTCCAATCCCAGCATGGGGGTAGCTTTGCTATTTCTAAACTTATTTGAGAAGAGTATACCACAAGATTGTACACTACACAAGTTCAGTTAACACCAATCCATAATGAGTTGTTTACTTAAGAGGAACAAATCCATTCACGCGTTACGAACATCATCCTAAACGGACGTGAGAGAGGTACAGGCAATGTAGGGCTGTGATCTCCATGGAGCTGACAGGATGACTGTACCAGTGACTGGTCAACTATCATAATCCACTTAGTTTCTGTTAATGGACATGTTCCTCCAAGCAAGATGGAAACCCAACATGTCAACAGAATGAAGATGAAAAATATTGATAAAAATCAACTTAGGGAACATCTAAAATGCTAGCTGTTGCATTTTGAGATGTAGGGGACTACAGCATCTGTTTGCTTTTATGAAAAAATCAAAACTAGGCGTGTGACAGGAACGCACTCTCTATACATACATTCAATTCAAAACCTACAAAGCATACCAAAATATTTTTAAATGACTGCACATTTCAATTATTTGTTCAAAATAATTTGGTTTTCCATACTGATGCACAGAAACATTTTTAGTCATTCATGTTGTCTTTTTTTACCGTTCCAAATCCATTAGCAACCATGCAGTTACATTCAAATAACATTCTGTTGGGAGCTTTCAATCTGAAAAAGCTGGTTTTTTGCTTCCATTGGATTAAAAACATTTTACTTTATTGCATTAGCTTGAACAGCCACAAGCCCAAAGGAACAGAAGAAAAATATTTATAAACATGCTGTTCACCACTGGGGAGTATGGAAAAAGGGATACATTTCATTTAAATTTAGACATAAATGAAAAATATTTTCTTTTCAAATTAGACTGCATTAGTCTTGGTTAGTGGCAATTAACTGTTCATGAGATACAAACTAACTGATGACTCCAATAATAATGATCCTTGAATCTTTTTTCCCCTATTTTGAAATCATGCAAGCTTAAAAATGCCTATTTTTAAACAAAAGTTTTAGATCTTCTGATACTAAACTTCATCTGTAAATAAGTATCTTTTATACTCTGAAAGTTACAATGCTGTTTTAATTCTGTTAAAATCAGTAAAAGACCAACATTGGTATCTATTCAGAACAAAACCATTCTAAGCAAGTATTTAAAGAAGATCCTCTGGTTTGATGCTTATTTTACTCTACATTTAGAGAAATATTCTATAAAAAATGCTTTTCTGAAGCTTTGACTCTTTTAGGCATCTTCAAAAGAGTAAGGTAGACAACCAACTTCAGTCTTAACGTAACATGTCGATTTCCTGAAAGTTTATACACTTTACATTCTAAACCCACGTTTTTTCTGATAACATAGACCACGTACTGTTGGCTGTCTAGAGCTGAAGATGATTCTGGACGTATCTTTGGGACTCCTCTACCCGGTCTTTTCTCAATGCACTTCAATTAAGTCTCACAATAAATTGGAGGTATCACAGCATTTTTTCAGGTAAGATTAACAGAAAAAACCCACAAAATCTTATGTGTATTTTCATATCTAAAACTTACAATTATGCACAAGATCTTATTTTCGGTTGGATACAGTGAAATAGTGAGCAATTGCAAATATGTTTGTCAAAATTCACATTTTTACATGGCATCCTTGATCCATTCTGGGCATCATTTTTTTTTCTCCTTTAATTTACAAAGTTGAACAATCTGCTTATCTACAAGGCACACAATGATCACTCTAGAGATATGTCAAGCTCTAAGTTATATGGTATCTTTGTGGTTCCCCTTCTACCTATCTCCAAGACACACACACAATGTTGCTTTGTTCTATTGTTCTAGACTCCTGCTTTAATAATGTACATAGCAACATTTCATCCTCTGCAAAAAAGCTGCATAGTTAGACATGTAACAGAGACAAAAGTTTACCTGCAGTGTCACAATGTCTTGCCGAGTGAAGGGCTCATCTGTCAAAAGATCCTTGTAGCTCTTTGGTTTTATGTTCAGCTGCTCAACTGCCTAACAGTCAGGCAAAAGACACAGATATTAAAAATTGGATTCTAATGTGTAAATACTACAAGTAAATATGTGGTATCAATAAAACCTGAAAGTACAAATGATAAAGAAAACGATTTCACCCTTCATTCTCAACTGGCAGCTGCAATATTATCATTGTGTGCTTTAACAGATGAGAAGCATTTGTCTTTCATCCCTACAAAACTTGACAGTTTTGTGTGGTTTGTTTTTTTAAAAAAAGGAACCTTGCAGCCTCCGTTCCATAGTTATGCATATCACTTTAACCAAATTCATCATAAAAGTACTGTCAAAATTAAAAAAAAAAAAAAAAATCTCACTTGCCGTTTTCTAAGTATTTTACAGATGGTATAAGACAGGCAGCTGTAACAAGGGGTCCGTATCTCCCCCACCATCAGCACCCATCAGGGAGACGTGTGTCCCAGGCCAGCTCATACAACAGCAGAGTTGCATTAGCCCCTCACACTCTGTCCACCCCAAATGCTGCACCTAGCCTGCAGCAACCCTTCTGTTCACCTGAGAAGATTAAATGATGCTCAACACAGCAGCAATGTGTTATTTTGTAGTGAGAATCAATGTGGAATAAATGCTTTCTCTTTACGAACAAAGACATCATGCAGAGACGACTGTGGAGGTCTACCTGCAAAAAGACTGAATCTGTCTTATTCACCCAAATTTCCTCTATTCTCCTCAGATGAAAGTGATATTTTTCTAGTACCTCCACAGGTCTGTAAATTAATTCTGTGCTTATAACAAACCAATAAATGCTATTGCTTCAAGTGGTACACCACATGAGAAACAGACGCTCTCGGCACAGCTTGTTTAGGAAGCCTGGTATTATAAATTGTAGCAAACTGAGCAATAGTTTTACAATATCAACAAACATTTAGCAAAGACTACTCTTAAACTCATTCTTGCCTTTTAACCACAGCAATCAAAGCACCATGCTTCCAGAAGGAACAGAAAATACTTTCTATTTTAACCTAATCTTGACTGCTCGCACAGCTGGAATGAAAAGAGTTCAACTATAACAGAGCAAGTTTTTAAAAACATGATGAATCCAGCCTTTTCCTTGATTGCACTGGTTTCAGCTTGTTCCTTCCTCAGTATCTGAAAGTCCTACTGGAATTTCCCATCAACAGATTTAAAAAAGCAGATGTTTCAGTGTTCAGACTTGTTACAACACTGAATATGGATCCATTAATCGAAGGATTTATTTGCTACTGAAAAATAAATAAACCTTCCTTTTACAGTAAGGATTATGCAAACAAGTCTCAACTAAAATTCCACCTGGGTTCATACAAATGTTCACAAAACACAAAAATACAGTTCAAGTGTCCCTTAGGGCATTCTCTCTGCTCTTTTCCCCAGCTCCAGTTAAAATATTCTTTTTTATTCATTGATATAAATAGAAATGAGACAATATGTGTTTTGGTGATGACTGTATCAGAAAGAAGACAACAGAAGATTTGTCTATTAATTCAACTGAGGAGTATATAAAAGCTACTCATTTTGGTCCACAAGATTCAGTGGATGCAGATTAACTTAGGAAAAAGTTTTAAAAGTATCTTTTAAATCATATTCTAGGGTTGTTCATTTTTGAAGGCAATTTGTGAAGTCAGTTCATCTCCTTGTACTTTAATTTCCCTGGCTGTAGAACAAGAATAAAACATACCTACCTTTCTAAAGCATTTTGTGATTTTGAATGAAATGCATCGAGTATAAATTATTAATAATTAAATGCAGCAGAGAACCTACCTCATAGGCAAACACATTTCCAGTTGTCTTGATGGCCACAATATGGGAGTTATTGGTGAATACAGTAAACAGCACTGGGCAGTGGTATTTACCTGATGGTGAGGAAAAAAGTTTAAATTTGGCATGAAGTGCCTGCAACTGTTTTGAAATAGCTAATTTCTGTAATCTGAGTGAAGGATATCTACATGAATTTTTAATATAAAGTCTAAGTTCAGGGTGTATTTAATAGTGGTTTAACTATGCTTTGATTCTTCAGAGCCAAATAGAAAAAGTAACACTTAAAAGAATTATAAAGCAAGCAATGAAAATGCAGTTTTGAAATCTACTGCCTTCAATCCCCCAACACAGAACTTTGTCCAGCTGGTTTGGTATCTGTGAAGTACCACAATATAATTGTTATTGTTGTAATCAAACTCTATTGATAACACAAGCCTGTACCTTGTAATATGTCCAGTGCTCTATTTTCAGTGTTGTTCCCAGGAATAAAAGTTTAGCTTACATCCTACAAAAAAGTTCACAGCAGCTGTCGTGCTTTTAGGAGAGGAGAGCATTTTGTATTCAAATGTGGCAAGCAGAATGCCATTAAATCTGAACACGTTATTCAATAAGGAACCCAGCTTCTGCTCTAATCAAGCTGTGAATTTTCCCAGGAGGGTCAGCATAAATATTAAGCATGTCAACAACAAGCAAACTGATGGAAGGCAATGTAAGAGGAAAAAAAGAAAAATGTCTGGATGATCTCAGCAGAAAGCAATTAGAAGAAGGTTATTAATACTTGATCAGTCTGCTAGACCTGGGGGCTTGGGTGAGATTTTTGAAATAGGCTGACCCTGTTTGTTTCTTTTTTTCCCCTAATTACCATCGGAAAATCAAAACCAGCAGGGAGACCAGGACAGAGACTGCTCACAGCACCTGCAGATAGGAGAGGCAAGCACCTACAGAGTATTTACTGTTAACCGATCAGCCCGAGGAGGCACCCTGACCTCCAGCACGCAGATGCAAGTAAAAGCTGACAACTGTTTCTGTTAATGCCACCAGAGCTGAAGGAAAGCCATTACCACAAGGGACTGAAATTCAAGAGGAAGTTTAGAAAGGGATTTTTGGAAGTGGCATCAGGGCATGGCCCAACTGATGGATACAGAAACATGCTGGTAAAACGTGAGGCCTCACTCCAGCTGCATAAAAAAAGAGCAAATCACCGTATTTTCAGTTCTAGCAAAAGCAGAGCTGCTGAGGGCACACACTTATTGATCTGGATAGGAGGTACTCAGCTAAGGAGGGATCATTAAAAATCATTAAAGAAAAGTTTGCTGACAAAAATGCAGTATTTTATTCTTCTTCTTCTTTTGTTGCATCTTCCCTTGATCTACTAATGACACAACATGCACCTTTTTAACCAAAAGGCTTTGGAGATTACGTGGCTGCTGTCATTCCACCTCAGCATTATGAAATGGACTTCTTTAAGGAAAGCACGGTATCATAGCATCTTTCAAATACCTTGGCCACAGTGACTATTGATCATTTTTTAACACCCTGCTTGTGAGACAGATGGAAAACAAAATGCAGAAGAAATCCATCAGCTAGAGAAAAGACCTTGTAGTCTATGGACTTCAGTAAGATAAGGAGACAGACACTCCAGAATTTTATTCCCACCTAATCCATGGCACTCTCATTTCAAAGAAATCATTATCTGCCTTGTAGAAGATGAATTAATCTCCACTCTTTTATTCCTAGCATCCTCTCTTAGATGGCAGATTTTATATCTTTAACCCTGCAGAAATAAAACTCCAGGCTGTTTTCTTGTGTGCTGCTATTCATAACATCCCACATGTTCGTTTAAGTCTAATTTATTTTATAAACAAAAAGTTGCTCAAAATGAAGTGAGGAGCAAATAATGCCATAGGCAAGTTAGAAAAAAGATAACATATTGTAGAAATTTAGCCTTTTCTGAAATTTTTCCTCAAAATAAACAGTACCTTACTGCAGTAGCAGCTATAGTAAAGATAAATTGCTGAATAATTTACAGGTCCCCAGCATAAAGAAAAACAGAAATGGAACTTTAAAGGTAAACAGGTCACTAACAAGAAGCAGTTATTCTACTCAAAAAATAAAAACCATGACAGAGAACACAAACTACGTAACTTTACCATGAGTCAGACAAAACAGATTTATTATGGCACTCATTAAGAAAATAAAAACCACAGAAAATTACTGCACTTACCTTCACTGTTTTTAGCAAAATTCAGCTTTATAAGTGATTTGGCATCTAGTTTCTAAAGAAAATCAAGCGTTCAAAAAATTAATCACAACAGAATCTAACCATGAAAATAAAAGGCAAGTGTAACATCAATGTTAGGATTTTAATAGTACATAATTTATTAATAATATATTGCAAGTTGTCTGAATCATCAGAACCCTGGGAATTTAAGTCACAGACAGCTCACAAAAACAAGGCTCTCCAAGCCTGAGAACCAGGATATATTTATTTACAGGGCTGTAGTTTGACACAGTACAGTGCTAACCAGAGTGAATAAGCTTGAGAAGTTGCACAACTGTCGTAGCACAAACTGAAAGGGGAGTTTGCATGAAAAGCTGAGGGAAAAATCATTGCTGCTGATCAGAAGTCCCAATTCAGAAGGGACCTCTGATGAAAGTCATAAAGCCAGCAAACTATTTTGGCAATCAAGCTCGCTACCTTTTCTGAAATAACTGTAATTTTTCTTTTACTTCAGGAAATGTGTAGCAAGGCCCACATGATAATTAGCAATAACAAAGAGAAACAGAAGCACAATTTCAGTGGAGAGGCACTTGGGGTCATGAAGGCAGTCCCAGGAGGGATCTTTGGCCACTTAATCCCCAAGGAGCAATTCCAAGGAAGAGGGAACCAAGATGGCGGCTGAGGTTGGGGTAATGTTCTCAGACTCCAGAGAGGAGAACAAACTAAACCACAAACTAAGCTAGCTCCTGCTCTCCCACGCTTCATCAGAAGAATGTCTATGGCATTTTTCTGCTACCCTCTCTCCAGGGGAGCTTTCAGGCATTGGGAGAGAAGAGCTATCAGACTGCTCCTTCCCTGCAGCCTAAGACACAAAAGCTGCAAGCACACCCAAAATAACAGCGTGTCTTCAGTAACGCGACAGGACAGGCCCACGTACGCCAGTCATTCCACAGGGTCAGTATGCGATGTGGGCACATTGCTGGTACGACAAGGGCATACCTCGACGGGGGTCGCCCACCGGCACAGCCCACAGGGATGGTTAGGCAGTGCTCGACTGGGGCACCCAGCTGGAGACAAAGTCCAGTCCAGCAAGCTGCAAGGCTTGTCAGGATCTCAGATACAGGAAAAAAACCCCAACGAACCAACCCTTTGATTGTATCAGCTTGTCAGAGACAGTTTCACTGCCAAATTGATCGTTAAAAGCACACAGAGTACAGGCCTCTTAAAAGAAACAATTGATTCTCTTCTCAAACATGCACCTGAACAGATTAGGGAGGTTTTTATAACCCAGACAGCTCTTTATAAACAGCTTCGAGTGGAGATCTGCCAGCCACGGTGCCGACGCTGCTAGTTCAATCATTATGGCAAAGAGCAATAACAAAATCATGTGAAATTAAGTCAGTGGGCTTTTTCTGCCTAATCAAAATTCATATTCTTGGTTCAGAGAGTACACGTTATGACAGCTGGACTCATTCGTTTATAGGAAGGCACTTCTCAAATTGTTTTCAGCCAACCGGCAGGCTCATTTGCTGCCAGAAAGGTAACCATCTCTCTGATTTATTACCAAGAGCAATGAGGGCTAGTAGGAATAAGACGGGAAGAGAAGAAAGAGGACAAGTTAGGTTGTATTCAGTTAGGCGATGGAAGACCAGTGCTGCTGTTTTCCCTTAAGTGGATTCTCAAAAAAACCCCTAAAATGCCAACATCTGCACACTGCTGGGGTACAAAGAAAGACAGGAAAGGCGATGTCAGCTTCTGCAATGACCAAGTGAATGCAAAGCTTTATTCATTTATTTATCTTCTTACTGGAACAAAATCATCAAAGAAGTAGTAGAGGAACAGCAGAGTTGCCAAAATGAACATATGATCCTGGACAGATCTGTTCAACCTAAACAACTTATTAGCACAAAGCAGCATCCATCTGTGCACATGTTGTGCAACAGCCCAAAAAATTATGTTCCAGAAAAAGCTTCTTTAGAAATACGACCACTGGAAACATTGATAATTTGAAGGAAGGCCTTTAAATTATCTTCCTGGCAGACTTGAGCTATCCCCAAAACATACGAGCAGATCATCTTTAAACCAAAATGGAAGCAGTTCCCTAAGAAACAGCTTAGCATGACTGAAGATGCAAATTTATACCTTGACAGAAATTTAGCAGAAGAGACAGACTAAACTGCTGTACAGACTTTAAAGGTAGCAAAAACTGCAAGTACACTGTTTCATCTGTCAACGTATGCTATATTGTTAGAAGTTCTGCCAAGTCCTCGGACTCTTACTCTGTACCCAGGGAAACAGTATGGTATTTCAGGTCACATCTTTCCATACTATGGGAAGAGGTTAGTTTTCAGCATTAGTTACTGATGGTGCATCACCTGCTTGTGTTGGCAGCTGCTCCCCACTGAGACCAGCACTTATATAGCCTTATATGTCAACAGTAAATGAGAAAATAGTGATTTTCATATACGAGTTGAAATACACACACTGCCTAGAGACTTCTTCCAGGATGAGAACTCTATACTGAAGCGCTGTATGAACATTATAAACTTTTATTGCCGCAGACTGGCCTCCTATCAAGCTTGTGTTGAAGAAGTGACCTTGGCATGTCAGTTCACGCCCTTCGGAGCGGCTCTGGGCTTTGGGTCAGCTGGCAACAGCTTCATGCCCAAGCACTCCCACACTGTATCATGAGGGAACTTCCCACTACTGATAAAGCATGTTGTTTGTGAAATGTATTTATGAAAAGAGATGGAAACGGATTGAGAGTTGTATATGAGAAAACATGTGGGGGAAATATAATTAGGACAACACCTCGAAAGTATTTTGAGAAGTTGATTGACATGTTTTAATGCATGGTGAGACAAGAGAAGATTTAGTGTTTTGTCAAAGGAAACCTTTGGAGCAGCAGAACAGCAAAACCAGGTGATAATCTGCTACAAAGGATTGCCATGGCCTACAAAGGCTGCTCAGTGCCTGAGACCGGGCTGCAGCATCGGGCAACTGTGCACCAAGTAGCCGCAGAGGAGGGAGTTCAGCTCGCACGCCCCGACTTCCAGTAGGTCCAGTTTTGAAAGACCTACACATTACACAGGAAACTATGAAAGAACATGACATAGGAAAGCTGTATCATATTTTTTTTCCTCTGAAGTTCTTCATTTCACATGAAAACAGGGCTATCTTGCGTGTGGGTGAATCTGCTTTTATTTATTCTGCATCAAAAGTCAAAGCTTTCCAAGCACCATTACACAGTTTGTTGCCATGGAAATGACCATTATGCCACAAACAGGTGCCAGTCTTTGCAGGAAGAGACAGCAGGAGTGAATGAGTCCTAAAATGAGTTAAAGTACTTGTTTTAATGTATTTCTTATGCTTTATTAGTAATAAAAGACCTCAAATATTGCATACAAAGCTCAAGTTCAAAACTATTTCCAACCTGAGCTTCCCTGACACACACCTACCATCCAGTTTCAGCCAACCTCCAGTGAAGCAACCAAGGAAAGAACAATGCTTATTAAAAACACTTGATCTAATTAAAATTCTAAAATCTTCATGAAAACACAAGGCCACAAGCATCCGCCACTTCCCCTAAACAGAAATAAGAGCTGCATATTCACTTCTAAAAATATTTTATGCAAGAATACTGGAAAGCAGATGCATTTCAAGGCACATAGTGCCAGCTGCTCCACAGCAAGGAAGGGCTTAAAAAAAAAAAAAAACATGCAAGCTTTTTTCTCAGCTGACTCCTCTCGTAGGCACAGTTCCACAAAGGCAGCCAAGGCTACTTTTGGCCATGACCTACTTTCCTGCAGCAGCGAGAAGCCCCACCGCCCTGCGCGTTCTCATCTGTCAGCTGACAGCGCTCGTTCCTGCGGGATCCCAAAGGGCAGCATCCTTTATTGATACCCAAAGCAGAGGTTATTACGACACTTAGGTTAGTGGGGCACTGTGGCAGCTCACGGATGAAGCATGCTGATTGTTTCGAATTAAATCATTCTCTGCCATCGCTGCGCGTCTCATGAAGATATGACCTACAATCCCCGCACATCAATTAGTTACACTCTCTGAATCCCTTTGGTCTGTGGCTGCTTGTTCTTCTTGTTAATGAGGCTCTGACCCTGCTGGATATGCACCAGCCTGAAAAGCAATCAAAATGGGCTCATTTGATTCTCTACCCACACATGGGTAGAGCTGGTGATATGCGGCAAGAGTTGTATTTAGTAAATACAGACTTTCCCACTCTATCAACAGTAATTGAGTTAGCATTAAAACATTCAACACTTGGGGATCAGACACCCTTCTGAATAGCCTCTGGCAGGAACCCACAGTAATCCAGTGAAGCTGTCACGGGGAAAAAATTAATGTGTCATGTCCAAACTGATTGACAACACAAGGATAAAATTATCCAGGGCTGGCGTGGCCATTTGGTAGGTTTTTGTCCCACCAAAACAAGCAACACAGGGCTACCTCAAATAGAAGAGAAAGCCAAACCAAATACTAAAACACAAAGTTGTCTACCAAGTACCAAATTTAACTTAGCAGTAGCAGACTAATTTTACATTGGATTCTTTGGTTCCTTTAAAGATGAGAGCTGTTACTCTCTGCATACAACTTCTTATTGTAAGAAGCTGTCTTACAATTTCCCTGCTACAAAACTTCAAGAAATATGCAGGTAGTAATTGATGTTTGAATAGTATTGGAATAACTCCATGTATATTGTTACTTATTTCAGATCGTGTAAATGGATTTAATGATGATAAAAGGCATCCTCAGCAAGTCTACAGGTTATGGGAATGTGATTGGAAACAGCAGCACTGGTTTAACAAAATAAGCCATCTTCATGTAGTTTAATATCTCATGAAAAATTTGGGGTCAGCAGCCAAGAGAACAGAATAGTCTCATGATTCAATGTATCATTTCTACATTCAGTTCAACAGCAGAAATGCTAGATATTTATCATATGGACAACTGTCTACCAAATGCTAAAAAGATATCCTCAATTCACATTCTTGGATGAAACTGCTGTTTAACTGCAGCTTTCATCTACTACTGAACTGGTATGAAAATGGACACAAAAGATCTTTCACTACCCACTTCCAGACCACTGTATTTCCATATTTAAATTTTAATTAAACTGACACCATATGGTCACCAAAGCCTTGTCCAGAGAATCATAAAGATATGCTTGGTAACACACATGGCTCACAGATACTAGCAATAACGTTACTGTATCGAAGAGCACATTAACAGAAATTACCATGAGAAAAAGATGCGTAGTTTCATGTGCAAGATTAAACCTGCAGCCTTAATGCAGTCAGAAGTCTATCAATCCAGAGATCCACAGCCAAATACAACACGGTTCATGGAAAATAAAGATTTTCAGAAGCATTAAAGCGCTAGTCTCCAATTTTAGTGAAAAACAGGCAAGTAAGAATCTGTGGGAAACCTCATTCTGCATCTCATTTAAGGCTAGAGCGTTTCACAGCTGCTAGTTTTTCAAGTGTCACAATCACAAAACCCCATCCAATGTGCACACTTCCACCAAAACACGGAAAAGGAAAAAAAAAAAAAAAGAGACCATCTGTTCAGTCTGTAAAACCTAGATGTAAATACTTTTCTGCTGTAAGGGAAATAATGCATTAGGAATAATGCTAGATACATTTATCTGCCTGTGTCCAGAGCTGCCTTAATGGAAAAAACACCTCCCATCACCAGCACAATCCCCACCAGCAAGGTGTGAAGGAGTCACAGCAGCTTGGCCAGCGACTCATGACACTGGATGGTTTTAAACAGCTCCTTTTGATACAGCACTTGAACAGTAAGTCTAGGCAAATCTCATCTTCTTTGATCTCACTGCTTCCCAAAGATTTAGGGAATTGAAAAATAATTCCCCCTTTCAAGGTTAACTCTTAGTGGTGCTGGTGCACTACTGTAAAAGTCACAGATGTAACTCTGGAGGAGAAACAATCAACTATCGGTATGTTCATCAGTAACAAAGAAGAGTGGGAAAGTTTCAGAATACCCAGCAAAACAGAAGTCATCTTCCAGGTCATCAGCTTTATTGGGACCTTCATCCCCTTGTCCCCTCTGCGTTTTATGACTGTTTCCAGTCATGATTTTCTGGTTGTTCCTCTGGGCAGGAATCATGTCCTCATACGTTTCTATCCAGGGGCCTTGAAAATTTATGGTCACTAGTCAAATATTAACTCATTTAGACTGTTGACTAAAAGCTAATAATTTCTGAAGCAAATGAGGTAAGACGATAGGGTTCAGTTGCTGCATATTGAAAAGTTCATCTCGTTCAAAGTGGATTCTAGGCATTTGAGCATCAGTCTGCGTCTGCTGCCCCCAGACAAAAATGCACCTGGAGAGAGATGCTTAATGACAATGGCTGTAACCACCTGAGCCTGAAAGACTGCTACAGGCCACAGAAATACAGGCAGCAAAACTCAACTGGAAACAAACAAACAAACCTCAAAAGAGAAAAGGAAGAACCACTGCTCATCCTGGCTAACTCTTATTTATAAATAAGTACGTGCTTCTGAAATGACCCAAGCTATCAAGAGAAAATGCAGCAAATGATCATATTCTGACAGCATCCGTCATGTCTCAACACATACACTAAAACTGTTTTCTGTCTTACACTGTCATCTGTAATATATCAAAGTATTATCAAAGTATTTCAAGAAGAGATTAGAAAACATTCCCACCAGTGTACCAGGCATTCACCCAGCATTTACTGTGTATGATTAAGATTAACTCTGTTCAAAGAAGATAAATTAAAATTAAACAGATGCAGAGAAGGACAACTGTGACCATTTAGGGTATAGAAAACTTAAAGGCAAGAACACCACTGACAGGAAAATACAAGTCTCAACAAGAAAATGTCAAGAAAGCACTAAATTCCTCTATACCAAATACACAGCTGTAAACACTAACAGAGAGAAGCACAGTTTTGGCACAAATACAAACGAGACTAAGCTGGTCAAACCCAAAATTTACAGAAGATATCTATCAGATGAAAAACCATCAGAAGAACCTCTCGGCAGTCATAGCAGGAAGAAAACAAACACCAGTTCAAGACAGAGCATGCAGTTTGCAAAGCAGATTGCAAGAGAGCCGAAGAGCTCAGAGAGTCTTCCAGTTTTCTGTTCCTGATCATTTCACCCTTCTTTCTGCAACGCACGAAAACCAACTAAACTGGATCTGTCTGAATCATTTTTCAACAACAAAGCTCCCCTTGGTTTTATTTCTGTAAACTTTGTTCTCTGCTCTGTAATAAGCTATTACTCATCCAGAACAAAACTGTATTCCCACTACCCACTGAAACTTTTCTTACAAATAAACAAGAAGAAAACCCTCTGTCCTTCACTTCAAATGTACAGGAAAAAATATGGTAAGTTTAACAAAAGAGAAAAAAAGGGGGCAAGTGACATTTAAACCTATGCAATATCTGAAGGCCTGACTGAGTTGCATAAGACAAATTAAGAATACACTTTGAATTTCAAAGCTGAGGATGCGCTGACTTCTTCTGACATGTATGTGAAAAGCGTTCTCTAGAGAAGAATTAAAATTCTCATTTATACATCAGTTATGCTACAGCCAAATGAGACCTGAAGTTACTGATCCACCTAAATGATCACGCATTTCTAAAGCCCCAAGGAGAAAACATAGCAGACTACTTGGATTTCAGGTGCTGCGCTCTGATGTTCAGGAAAAAACAAACAAACAACAAAAAACCCCAATGAGAGGTGGCTATGTCTTACTCCTGAATTTTTCTACATAATGAAAAATATCTCAATTGGTCAAACTATTTTTCTCTTAATTAGATAGTCACAGCACTCTAGATATGGAAAACTGATGCAGAGATAGCCTGCCTATGGAGGGCTGCACAGCATTTTCCTCTCAATACTTTATACCTAGACAAAGAATGAAAATGCTAAGAGTAAGCACAATCCCTTTGGAAACAGTAAGGGTGAAGGAAACTTTTCAAGAGGAAAAAAATGAAAAGTCACAAGAAAAATCTGATTCCTGCTGCAGTGAGCCATCTTTAGAAGACCATCAAAATCCTAAGATAGTATTACCAGCATGTTGCAGAAAGGTCTAGACAAGTGCTCTGAAAGCACATCACACTGAACATTATCTACAGCTATTACATTTTCCTGACAATGTATTCCAACGGCAGCTACTGCTAGGCTGGCGTGAAAGAGGTCACCTTCAACCACAGATCCTTGTCTGATGACATCCATTATTTGCTGCACATTATCTAGAAACACACCTGGAATAACACAATTAAAGCAGCAATCTGCAGTGAATTACCACACAGACCATATGAACTGAGTTAAAAGCCATCACTACTGTTGATTTAGCCAATACAGGTTACATGAAACTTCAACTTGTCCTCTTCCCCTGTTCAGGCCAGAGACCTGTTCCACTCATCCCATCTTCAGATGAGTTTTGTTTGTGATCTTGATCTTGACACCTCTGACTCAGCAACGCGTGAAGCTCCTGCAACCCACTTACAGGAATCCATGCCTGAAACACACAGGCTCTGCACTGATTATTTGATAGAGGTGGAGAGCAATTTGTAGTGAACTATAAAGCTTTGGCTGGAATTTAACCTGCATTTTAACACCTGTTCCACAGTACTTGATATTTCTCACATTCCTGACAGGCTGCAGTTTCTTTATTCAGAATATTTCAAAAGAAGAAAAAATTACCTAAACCCTTTTTCTCATTATGTTCACTTCTCGGGTGAAGAAACAATTGTCAGTGGTTTCTATTTCTGTATCCGTGCTTTCAAAATACGTACACAGTAAAAAACACTTTTATATTTAAGGAAGTTTCACCTTTGCTCTAATTTCTGCATCCTTTTCAGGCAGGATTTCCCTTATTTAGACAGCCAAAGACTTCAGTGCATAAAAAATAAAAGTGTTGTAAGGTTGTTTGTTCATTTTTAAAGTGGGATTAATAAATTTGGTGGTAAAAAAGCAATCTTCTCCATATCCTCTCCGTTAACCTGGTCAGCAAGCTCCTCTCACCACAAGACCAGCAACTGATTTCTGAGACTGACTGAAATCTAGCTGATCAAACTGAAAAGAAACCCTGCTTTCACAATAAAGTGAAGTAACAATAGCCACCAGCATTTGGGAGAGAAATTAGCTAATAAACATATTTAAAGAATGTATTTGAGAATGACTTTCCAAAGTTTTGAAATAACAGACTTGGTTGCAATTTTTTCTTTTGAAGGTAAGAAGTTATTGGTTTTGAAAGTGTCTGTTGTTATTCAGGCAAGCATCATCCTACCAACCTTATTTCAAACAAATGATTAAAAAAAAAAAAAAAAAAAAAAAAAAAAAAAAAAGGCGACTGCTTACATTCCTATGGGAGCAGTGCTGGAGTGAGGAGGTGTCCGCTACAGGCTCTGTCATTGCTGCAGGGCATTGCAGGTACAAGATGTGCGTCTCTGGGTGCTTTCAAAGCGTGGATCAGACAGGCTTACTGCATGAGGCAGGCACCTGTACTACCACAATTATTTGATCACATTAGTCATAATCTCACCCCAAGTCATTTTTGTTTGGTAAACACAGGATTAAGAGTGTGGGAGAACAATAACAAATGTTTATCTTGTATACAGAGCAAAACTTTGGGTACAGCCCTCTCTTTTAAGACAGATGTCCTACTGGGAAAAGGCAGAGATTTTCAGCCTTCCGACTCCAAAGTTAGTCCTCATTTTCCATGCCAGTAGCTCTGCCTTTTACTATTTCTTTATATACCTCAGACTCCGTTTTACAGTTATCTTCAGAGGCAGCCCAAGGAAAAGGCTTTCCCAACCCCCCCAAAAAAAATCCTCAGAATTTATACGAGTTTTCCTATTTAACCTAGTAAGAAGCTAAACCCCTGTGACACTTAAGAAAAAGCTCTCTCTGCCCTGTAGGTCTGGATCCTAACCTTACATTGTGCTCTGCCTCATTCAGACCACAAGTGTGTCTCCTCATCTCATACAACCCCTGCACAGCATCTTCAGGTCTCTTAACCTGACTCTTAGGCATGTGTTAAGCCCGAGCTAAATTAACTTGACAGAATCCTGTTTGCCCTTCAAGCTGTACATACGCAACAACCTCACAGCTGCACATGGCCCTTAACATGAGGATTGCCTTTTTGAGTTATGCAGGATCAGCAGACACATGGATTTTAGTTTGCTCTGAGCAGTGCAGAAAGAATTCACATAGGTGAGCCCTCTATATGAGTTTAAAAGCAGATGCACTTAAAACAGTCACAAAATTGACTTTGGAACAAAGCTTTAGAAGCAAACACCAGAGATTAACTGACTTTCAATTGTCCAAAAGAACTAAACTCCCGCAGAAATGGGGGAACAAGGAACAAAGACCATAGCTATTTCCGATACACTGGAAGAGAGATATTTGCCTGAGGATACAGAGCCTTGAATGGGGCTGAATTACAACCACAATGATCTGGCCTGCCCACATGCAGTTAGAATGCCACTGAACCAGAATGGAAAAATAGGTATTTACATCAGAAACGTTACAATGCAAAGGAAAAAAATAGCTCAGCCCACACATAACCATGCAACAAAGAACAATTTCCTTGAAATTCCTGTCAAAAGGCATGCTGATCTAGCATCTGTTCATATCTGAGATTCCAACAAACCAGACACGCTCTGACCAATCTCACTTCTTGGAAACAGGTACTCCTGAGCCCAGCTGGCTGACTTGTGTGGGCATGCTGGTCACTGCTGTCATACGGCCGCTACGTGAAATGTTCTGGCAAGCTTGCAACTATCTGCGAGCTCAAGAAGCCAAAGTGCTGTTCTCAGTAAAACGGAATGAGCCAACTATGACTTTCCTCTTTATTTCATGCAATTTTAGTGTAAACATAAGCTAGGGCAGTGTCCTGATGAAGCTGACAAAAATGTAAGTGAGCCAATGCCATCTGACAGGCTGTAGTTCAGCTGCAAGAGATGCACTGTTTCTTCCAAAATTATTGGTGTAGTGACAGGAGTATTTTTTAACCACAATGCATTATTAAAAAGGAGGGAAAAAAATTCTAAAGTTACTTTCTGGAATAGCTAATGGGAAACTCTAGACAAAGGTCAATGGTGATTTGTTTCTCCTGAACGGATATTGGTGTCCATACTGCACCTCAGAACGTTTGGAAAAGCAAGAAAAAATAAACCATAAGCCATGAGGAAGTATAAGGAAGGAAAAAAAAGATTAAAAATATTTTAAACGTATCAAAGAATAACTGCAATCTTGGCACTGCAAAATTTCTTTAAAAAGGAGGGCTGGTCCAATAGCTTAGGACTCCGAAGAATCAGACAACTCACTTGTAGATCAGCTCACAAACATCCAATTAATAAAAGACTAGCATAGTCCTACCCCCTGGGAGCACTGGAAGACAAATATATTAATGATTGCAAGGCTCTCTTAAGTCTCCACTGAGGGGTCCACTTCAGAAATAAGACAGCGAGACAGAATTAGCGAGCATCAAGAGCGCACCATTAACAACACCGTTTCCAACTAGCCTATTGACTTCTCTAAAATGTTTGGCCTGTAGCAAACCATAACAACAGAAGTACAAGCCACAGAGGATTTCATTATCATTTTTAACTTCAGGACAAAAAAAAAAATGGAAAAATTCTCCAGAGTCTCATCACTAATGACAAATCATCAGTCTGTGCAAAGTAACTTCATAAGTCACTGTACAAAACACGGCACTGCAACTAATCTGGCTCAATTCCTTTTTAAACAAACCCGAAATCTTAAGTTTCTAAGTCACCATCTCATCACAGAAAATATTTTCTAGTTTCTACAATGAGCAAGCTGTACAAATAACAGAAGGTGCATGCACAACGATAGATTAAATAGAGGGCAGTACAATCTATAGATGTCCAAGTTCAAGCACTGACAGCCTCTGCCACCTACCCTGCCTTGTCCCAGCACCTCCATCCCCTCCTACCCAACACCATCCTCCCCTTCCGAAAACCAGAGCTGGTCCTCTGGGAAACAAAGGCCAAATTACGACATTTCCTTCAACCCTACTCTTCAACTTATGGCTCCACAGGGCTGGGTTCAGCAGGGCTGTGTGCTGTTCTGGAGAGCAAGCATCTCCTTTTTCTTCCAAGTGGTCTGGAACACCTTGGTCCTGTGAAGGACAGAGCTGTACAGCACAAGTCCACCATGAAATAAAAGGGAAGAAGAAAGGGCTCCCCAAACAGAGCAATACAGAGGAAAGGGGACGTATATTGAGGAGAGCTGGAGGTACACTGCAGATCAACTACAGAAGCACAAGTCTGGGTAAACAAATAGATCTCAAAGTCAGACTTTATTTGAGCATTCATGGTTCACCACGTATATGCTGCACAATCTCCCCAGCGTCACCACTAGACACATTACAATTCTTGCTTAGCATTTACCCAAAGCAATTTTAAACCACATCATGGTTCACAGTCTGAAATGAGAACAGGTGTCATGGAGCTGCTCTGAGTGAAAAAATGGATCTGGCAACACCCCAAAACTCCCAGCAAACGCACAGAGCAGCAAGATGGTGGGAGGCTGGTGAAAACGAATGAAATAGCTGTAATTCTATTCCTTCTCAACAATACACTGGCCTCTTCGTGTTTGCAGACAGACCTTCAATCATCTCTCCATCGCACAAACACACCTGCAGTTTGCTATAACTGAAGATATCGAGTCTCAGACAGCCTGTTCATGTTTAGAGTTTGGAATGCTGCATTTTTATTTAGCTTCTCCTCGTATCTCTCTGCTGGGAAAATCTAATCAAACACAAGATGTTTCAAAGGTAATCTCATACCACAAAGCCATCTGCAAACCAAGCAAGAATCCTGTGCAATGACTGCCACCTGATGCTCAGGAAAGTAACTGCAACTTACTGAAGGAAATTACAAGTTTCAGTAGATGAAGCAACAATTTCTGTTTAAAGCTTTCCTCTATGCCTTCACAAACTATGCACTCTCTTTTAACACACCAGAAAAAAAAAAATTCAACAAGGAAACATTTCCAGTATTTCCTATTTATCTGGTGCTTTACAACATCATGCTACTACAGAGTATCCCTTCATAATTATCACTTATGCAGAAAAAGAGCGGGGAAAAACCACTGAGGTGCTGATCACCGTGTAAACCCGTCTCACAGTGAACTGTCACAACAGAGGCAAGTCAGAAGCTTTCTGCAATATATTGTCAAGATAACTCAAAAGATTTTGCAGCTTAAGTTTACCGTTTCTAATATCACCTATAATCTCTTCAATCTGCATAAAGCCAAACATATTTTGGTTAGGAAACATCACTGCAAGTTTAATCACAGATGGAGAGGTGAGTTTGCCAGCACCTTGCCCTGTATGGACTAGAGTTCTGCTTATATGAAGTGACAGTACAGAGCCTTTTCCATCACTGACCAGCCAGGCTCTCTGGGCATCACTAGCAGTAATGAAAGAGCTCGTATTTCCATCTATACAGATTTTAATTATGCCATATCTGTAAGAAAGGCAAAATACTCTGGGATTTTAAATAAATGAACTGCACATTTCCTCCACCATAGTATTTACAATCCAATAAAACAAACAAACAAAAAAACAAACCACCTTTCCTCTTTCTTCTGCACACGCAGTCCGAGGCTGATTATTTTCTACTACAAAGATCATTAGCCGGATGACAGTGAGGGGACACCAGGTCTCAAATCTAAAAGCCCCCCCTTTTTAAAAAAAAACAAAACTAAAAAGAGATCCCTAATAAGTCTGTACACTAATTTCAGCAAAGCTGATCTTACAAATGTCATACTTCGAAACAGCCCTCCCATTCAACTTCTTTTGCTTTCATTAAGGCGTTTTTGTTTCTCCCACACATTAAGTAGGAAACTGAACATAAGGAAAGCAAACACATCATGTGAATACACCCATCATTACTTACTTCTCCTGTAATTGGATTGGTTCCATATTTCTTTATCCAAGGAACAATGCTCCTGAAAGGAGAAGGGATAAAGTAATGAGACACAAGTGCCATCAGAAACCTTCATTTTTGACGGGCATGAATATTTTTGTCAACTTGCTAACACCAGATGATGGTTACAAAGCTGTAACCAAGCAGTTCAGCAACACAGAAGTAAAGCTAAGGAAAGACAGTAACTTACAGTATGTCAAAGACCGTCCCATCTGGTGTGCAAACTGGGTATTCAAATGGCTGCAGAGACAAACTAGAAGAAAAAGTACACATTCTTTTTAGCAAAACCAGCTGGAAATCATGATGACAGAAGCAAATAACATTTTGCTGATTAACTTACACATTAAAGCAAGGCCTACACCAATGAAAACACTGAGTGACTGCCAACACCCACTACCTGATTCTTCATAAATTAGGTTAACAATAAAACACGTGAAAGAAACTGAAAGAAACTGGTGCAGTTTCAGTAACTTGGAGCTGACAGCACTCACAGCCATACAGCCGCAGGGGCAGACGCTGTAATACTCCCCAACCCGCTTCCACTGCCATGTCGGGCCCCACCAGCACAAAAGATGGTTCACGCAGAAACACTCACTGTCTTTGCGCTGAAACAGGTTAGGGAGTGATCGGCAATCACATTCAGCATCCCCCATTGGGATGCTTCCGTAATCCACCCAGCTTTCACCCAAGTAGCGGTAGTTTGCAGATGTGGATGGTAACTTCTTGAACTATTTGATTTACAAGACGATTTGTAACCCACCTCTACTAATTCCCTTCTTTCACTCTAGCACTTTAAGCAGTAAACTCTAAACACAAAAAATTAGCATAAATGTTGCTTCAATCTATCAAATCACTGCCTCAGAAAAATTAATGATTGTCCAAGCGTGTTCTGACCAGGGAAAAGTAGATTCAAGTCCTGATTACACAGATTTGAAAGACTGGAATGTACACGATAGTTGTTCAGAACTATTTTTTCACTTGTATATCCTTTTAGCCATCAGATTCAACCTCTGCAGATACTAATCATGGAAGGTACATATAATGTTTTCGTTCTTATTGATTTTTTTTCTTGCTGCATTACTGTCATAGCAGGCACAAGTCAATGAAAGTAACTACCTCTGAAGAACGCGGCTTCAGTCATAGTTCAACGTCAACATCCTGATGAATAGATTCCTCATCTAATAACAATAATGTTAATTTGTTCTCTTACCTGCAGTGATCAAATGACAAACGTCTAAAATTAGTTCGTGGAAGGTCTGTTTATGAAAAGCAAAACAACAGGATTTTAATAAATATATTGCATTCCAGGTAACAAGCATTTGAAAGTTACGTTTTGCTATATACAGGGTGGCAGTTTACTGATGACAAGGATAAATACATTGAACCTTGCAAAACTGTAACTAAACCGGACTTCCACAGAGACCAAGCACGGCTCCTCAACTGAAATGACACAATCGGGAACAAAAAAAAAAATCAAACCAGAGCTCTGACAGACCGACAGCACCGAGTTAAAATTCAACGATTAAGGCCGTAACCACCTTCAAGCCCTGCGCTACCAGTGGGCACAGAACTTGCTGAAGGCAGGGCCGGCNAGCCCCCGCCGAGCCGCCTGTACCCAGACGCTTGCGGCCGCGGAGCCCTTCCGGTGCGGGTGCGGCGGCGAAAGGCCGCGGTGCGGAAACACGGGCGGCGAGNCCCCCCCCCGCTGCCGCCCTCACGCCGACGGGCACCGGGGGGCTCAGCCCCCCGCAGCTGCACAGCCCGCGGTCGGGGGCAGCTCGGGAGGAGCTCGGGCAGCCCTCAGGGAGGTCGCTTCAGCAGCCGCCCCCAGGAAAAGGGCCCCATGTCACCAGGGGGGCGGCGGGGCACCCCTCACCCCTTTACCTGCTTTCGGGCACCCCTCACCCCTTTACCTGCTTTC
>VXBL01003756.1:27430-44682 GCA_013400195.1 Aramus guarauna | reverse complement strand
TCGGGGACGCGACTCCCTGAGCCCCCGCCGAGCCGCCTGTACCCAGACGCTTGCGGCCGCGGAGCCCTTCCGGTGCGGGTGCGGCGGCGAAAGGCCGCGGTGCGGAAACACGGGCGGCGAGCGGCGTTCCGGGGCCGGGCCGGCCTGAGGAGGGCGGGAGCGCTGAGGGGAAGGCGGCGGTGGAGGCCCAGCCTCCGGCCGGATAGAGCACAGACATAAACCGTACGTGTGGGCTTTCCACTGGCTGAAGACGAGCTTGTGCCCCAGTTCTTGGCGCCCAGATGAATCTAATTTTATTTCAGGTTTTGCTGTAGCTCCGGCTGGCTCCTCCCTCACCGGCCCCAAGGCAGGGACGCCCTGAGGGAGTTTTGGCGGGCGTTTTCAGCCACGGTGTAACAAGAACTTCTGACCCCCCCCCCCCCGTGACCTTCCCCATTTCCCAACCATTAATTAATAAAAGCTCCTAAGTTGTTCAAAACAACCTGCCCCGTTGCTCGTGGGTTTTGCTCAGGCTTCCTTTGATAACGTAACAGCCTCAGAGTTTTCATAGCCCTCATCAGAAAAAAGGTGCTGAATGTAAGCAGGAAGTTATATCCAATTTAAGAAAAATGCTCGCCTTCACTTAAATGTATTTTGTTGCATGGAATTTAAAATCATAATATGCCTGGTCTGTCAGGCAGCGACAGAACCTTTCAAGAAAAAATGAATCTCAAAACCTACATAGTGTCTAATATGAAAACAGCTCTTCATAAAAAGTATTTCAGCATCTCTTCAAAGACTTAATGACAAAGAAGAACTTACTTTCCCTTAGCTAATTAACTCCTATAAAACAGCATTCATCACAAGCCTGGTATGAACAGTGCAAGGCTGACAGAAGATGGCCAGAATCCAAACATCTTGCCTTTAGCAGGAGGAAACAGCCACCTGTCTCAGGGCTTTCATTTATCACTTTCAAAACTATCCATGGTTGTTTGGTCTTTCCTCCTTAAAACACCATCCTGGCAGCTGCCTACACAGAACTGTCAATAGTCAAAATCCACGGAAGCTGATAGCCAGACTCCCACGGACTGCACCAGGCTTTGGACTGGACCCACCTTTTCCCCAGAACACGGCGTTGATGTCCTGGTTTAATTATTTTAGCATGTGCTTGCCCACATACACAAGGTGAGCACAACCTGGTGTAGCTGCAGATGTCCCTGCTCATTGCAGGGAGTCAGACTAGATGACCTTCAACAGTCCCTTCCAAGCCAGACCATTCCATCAGTCCGTGATTGAAGTCTACAAGGAATAACGCCCATTCCTGTGAGTGTAGACTACTTGGCAATAGCATATCAACATTCACAGCTCTACTACAACTGGTTGTCACAGTCCTATTAAACTTGTTGGATGGCTCTCCTTATCACCTTCGTTTTCCCACCAGGTACACGCAGAACCAAGCTGTGCTGTCACTACATTTCCCACTGTGTGTTGAAAACTCATTGAGGCCATACTGAAGAATAGCTGCCAAGTCAGTTGTTTATATTGCTCTTCAAGACACTTCAGTCAGTGTGCATGAGATTGCTGTACAAAGCAGTAATGCAGTGTCCGTTGGGTCTGGTAGTTGCATACTGGAGGCAACGAAACCCTCCAAATGTGGGTTTTTGTTGCCTTAAAGAACACATCCTTCCTTCCTAGGATTGTGACAACCATGTAACTGCAAAGCTGCCTGCCTGAACAGGGTCAATTCCCTTCAAACAAAGTCCACAGTCAGACAGCTAATCCTTGTCCTGGCTGAGGGTGAAGGAGAGCGATTGTTTCCAATAGAAATTTAGGGGAGAAACTGCCATTTCATAAGGGTTTAAATACACTTATCCATTTCAATACTAATTTTCTTACTCAAAAACATCTCCAAGAAAGGCAATAAATTGAGGTACACCTGAACAGTTAGGTCCCAGAAAGAACCAACACATACACTTGCTTCTCTCCCAGCACCAAGCATACTTTGGGGAAGAAAACAAGTTGATTGATTCGGTTTCAGTGGAATTCCAAAACCACTCCACGAGTGAACTGCTGGCAGGCCACCAGCACTATTTTGTTATTACAAAATGGAACACGGCCATAACTGCATGAAGCTCATTTCTTGTTGCAGTGCTGACTCTTTTGGCCGTGGTCAGGGGAGCCCCTTTTGCTTTGTGTTGCCTGAAATAACGAGGACTCCCACACAGCTCCTGCTCCCTCAGCTGAGATGGGGCTCCATGAGAAAATGTAGCTGCTCTAGGGAGATCACAAGTACTTGTCTGATCTCGCTTTCAGAGGAAAGATCATCCAGACAGCATTATTTATTTATAGGCATATTAACATGATTCAGTCTGTGTTGACATTTCTGGAGATGCCTGTGCCCTTTGTAATAATTCAGGACTATGTTTTTGCTTTTTGTTTTTTAAACCAATGCAATGTTCATTTATTTTTGTACTTACAAAAAGAGCCACCCCCTTGTATCCCTCCCCCTCCCCCCAAAATGCCTTTTACAAACATTTAAAAATTAAAAACCAGATGATGACATGTTAATTTGGTAGAATTATTTTGAAACATAGCTTTTGTAATTAGAGTTAAATTTCCTACAAGATGACTTTGTAGAGACAGCCTGATTATTGGCCAAATAAAATTCCATATTACAAGTTAGCAAATTCTAGTACAAAAATAGTCCATGTGTTAGAACAGCCTCTTATTATTATTATATTCACAGGAAAGAGTCTATTGGCTGCATAATACCTTAATATTTATGAAATTTCTTTTTATGTGGCTCATTCATCTAATTTAATATAGTGTTGAGCCTCAATAAATCCTCAGGCAAAAACCCCTAAACAGGGTTAAATATGCTGTTCAGTGTACTCTGAAGTACTGTGCTTTTCACAGGACATCCAAGAAACCCCACAAATAGTTCTCAGCTAGTTTTGATATTAAAATGAGATCCAGATCCAAAAGGACCCCCCTGAAGTACATATCCACAACTTTCCGTAGAAACAGAGGCCACAGCATCGATGGTCAAGTTTCACTTGGGAAACGGTCTCATCCACTCATTTTCACAAATCCACTTGCGAGCTTCTTTAAAAAGTAAAGCAGGTCACTCCTGAAGCATCTGGGACCCTTACGGCACTGCTCTCTTCAGGAGTGTCCCTACTGACCGGGCTCTCGCTCCTCTTCTGTCTCTGTCTGGTTAATGCTGTTCAGCAGTTTCTCTCGGACCAGGCCCCGCAGGGAAAATCTGGGGAAATGCTACTTGTCTCTCAAGATGTCTAGCTGCTCTTGATATTCTGTGAAAAGCCTCTGGAAGCGGAGATTCTGTCCAATAACAGGAAGAAGCTCTTTCAATAGTTCTCTCTTTCGTAAACCCTGCACAAAAACCACAAAAGCATCCTCAGAATGTACAACTTGATATCATGAATATATTCTATAGAGCTGTTTAAGATTCATGCCCTTTTTCCTGCCTGGAGAGAGCTGTCTATTTTATCTTCTTATTCTGGGAGTCATGTAAGCAGAATAAAAACTGTCTTTACATTTATATACTCATGAAGCGAGTGCAGCCTCTGCAGTTACAGACGTAGTTCCAGGCGTGCTCTGAGAAGGGCAGACATTGCATTGGCATGTCACTATTTCAAAGTCACTGTCTGAAGAACGTGGAGACCTGAACATGCAACTCTGCTCCGTGTGATACTCAAGACAGCACCAGAGCCGAGACTGTGGCAAGAAGTGTTCGTTTACGGTTTCACATGAAATAAGTACAAGTGCCATGGGAGGAAGCCTGCTTATGATGTTAGAGCAGAGTATGGAAAGGGTTCCAGGGTCAGCAAAAATAATTTGCAGTTACTTTTTTGGTACTAAGTTTCATCATATTTTAAGTTCTATTGTCTATCCATGTTCTGTAATTTTCATGGGAAACTCTTCCTCGTACTTCGTTAAACTATTGTCAGGACTTACCATAACTGTTGATTCCCACTGACTTCCAGCTGAGTAATGGACTGGACCCAGTAAATCCTTGCATAATTCTCGCAAACGATATTCAAACCCTGAATATTATCAGAAAATAAGGTCACATTCGTAAGTATTTCACTATATATAACCACTCCACAATGTAACTGACAACATTCAGGAAAAAGTTAAAAGTATCTATAATAAAATAGGGCCAAAAACATTTATTTCTGAAAAAGTATATTATTCTTCTAACAGCAAGTCTTCGGAAAGAGAAGATGATTTGATAAGGATTTATTTTAAAGTTACAAAGGGTTTTATTTTAAGTTCTCAAAACCAAAACCACTACTGAAGATGATCTACAATAAGGGGAAAAAATGAAGTAGTTATTCCAGTTTGTTCTGAGCTGCCATGATCTCAACCTCACTCCCCTCTCCTACATAAAGATACCAGCTTTTAAAAAAAACAGGCCAAAAGCCACTGGAAAACTGACAAACTTCAACAGCCAGAGAACTAATACAAAAGAGATATCACAAGTTGGAAAGCCACAAGATGGAAACCAGTGAAGGGGAACAATTGTTAGGTTGCATGTAATGGCAATGTATGAATTTGGAAAAATTGAGTCAGTAGTTAAAAAAAAAATCTGACATCTTTCTGAAACATCAAAATATTACTGAACTAGAAGAGATCTCTCAGATCCTTATTAAAAGAGCTTATAAAAAAATTAAAAGGGATCCAATTAATATGCACAAGAGTTACAAAAACAAAACCCCCCAAACAAAACCTTTAATAAAACTGCACACAGCTTCCAGGCCAGCTTTTTTCACCCAAGAATCAGAGGAGGGAACCCCCTTGCAAGTAACAAAGTCATCCGTTAGAGAGTAACTTGCCAATCAAGGTATAACAGATTGAATATTTTAATGAATTAGAATTCATTCCATGTTGAAATCCTCATAGGAATAAAGGGTCAATAATAGGATGTGCAATTTTCAAAATTTAGCAGACCTAAAAGACTAATGAAGTAGTAATACAGGTATGGCAAAGCAGAGTTTGCAGTGACATCCAGTGCGTATACACACACAAGGCAGTGACGCTTGCGCAGTGCAAGGCGAACCCTGCACACGCAATAGAGAGGTTGTCAATTAGCGAAGACTTTTAAAAGTATAGCCATCTCTCTAACATATGACCCAAGATGAACGTTTTAATTTCAACTTGGGAAGGACAGAGAGAATCCTATGCAGTTCGTCAAGCTCTCTTGTTAAACAAAGTAGGGGTCAAAAGGCAAGAATTAATGAGCTCAATTTTAATTCTGCCAACACCTATTAGGTGGTCTAACACGAACCACTTTGCTTCCCTCTGTGTAAAGTGATTATGCATGGTGAACAGCAAGGCTGAATTAATACAATGGGAACTACTAAATTTGGAATGCAGACAAGCAGAGATACAACTGAGATCTTTAGAATCCAAGAAAATGGTTAACCTTATTTAACAAAATAGCATAGAAATACGTATTCAAATATAAAAGACACAGGCAACCTTTCTTGTAGATTTGTTTCCACAAGCAAATTCTCTGCAGTTTTGTGTGCTCTGGTTATAAAGTGTCAGAGACTGAGCAACTCTTCCATCTCGCATCAGGCAGCGATCCTCAGTTGGCTGAGGAACACTACCGTATTTTACAAGGTGTTGTTGGCTCCTCTGTAACATCTGTAGTTACTGCCAGAAGACACACACAGTATGCCTGACTGACCACTGGACTCTTTTGCAATGCAGTTCCTACTACTGAAGTCCACAGATGGCACTGTTTCCCCACACCACGACCTGTTCACAGTCCGTGTGTCAAAACAGGATTCCTGAGTACTGAGCACTATAGGAAGCAACTGCACTTCAGTAGTTTGCTTTGGTTTTAAGTAAACACTGAGTCCAGAAGCCAAGTGCTAAAAGCAGAATGTTAAGTGCAATCATACTTAGACACGACGTGAATAGAGCGTTTCTTAAAAATCTATGCAAACAAGTAAGGCAGCACGGCAGGTCTCACCTTCATTAACTAGGTACCGTGCATAGATAAGGAGCCAGTGGCGATATTCGTGACTGGATTGTAACATAAGTGCTGCTGCTATCTGGTTCTCCAGGTATGCAAGCGTTGTTTCTTGTTGCACTAAATGAGGCATGGAGAACAATCTTGCAGCTTGCCTTCCTGAACTGCAAAACCAAAGAAAAATTAACGTCAGCCATAAAATCAGATGGTAGTTTAAGGAATAGATATTTTTGTAGTAAAATCTATTCTACTCTTATCTTTCAGAGGCACCTAGTGCTTCCAGAGTTCAAGGTTTTAATGACAAAGGCGGCACTTCATAGCAAACTGCCTTCCTCACACTGGACCATTTACAAGTATTAAGGTCCAGGGAGGGTTTTCTGCCTCCTGTTGTTTTTTCTCTTCCTTTCATCTGTCTTCTCTTTAAAAAGACATGCTTTTCAGTGACCAAGTGCTCCTGAATGTTTATAGGAAATTAAGATGATTGCCTTTAGCATTACATGTACAGAATTGTCAAATACTTTACCCATCCAATAAAGAGTAGCCTTAAAACGATTAAGTTTAGACCATGCTTTCCTGCCCCCCAGACAGTCTCAAAATAACATTAAGATACAGACTACAAATGTGCAAAGATTTAAACCCCCCCCAAAAAAACCAAAAAAAACAACCCCAACACTCAGCATCTTAAGAATTAACTCACTGGTTCAAGCACATGAATAAATAATAGGAAAAAAAAAAGACAAACATGCTGATCAAATGAAGCAATTAAGTGCTTACTTCGATGTTCGTCCCTGTATTACAGCTAAGGGCCCAGAACACAGCATGGCTTCTTGGGATGGCAAACTATTCCTGAAGTCTGCACATTGTGCTAGAGAGTCCTGTTTGTCAGAAACAAGATTCCTGAAAAAAAGCAAACAAACAAACCCCAAATTTGAGGGGAGCAGGCAGTGATAGCAGGGGATTCCAGCTCTGTTCTGCCTCAAAGCCCAACTTCTATTTTCACAGATAACCAAAAAAATATCACTGAGGTGCTCAGGAATTCCATGGACCCCAACTGTTCCCACTCCACGTCCTAATTCTGCTTGTGCTGTCATGGAAATGTCCGTCCCTCCCCCAAAGTTCACAATATTAATTGTGTAATACAATTTAGCATTGGTTTTGAAGGAAATGAACTTTCTACTTATCATTTTACATCTAATAAGAAGTCATGCCCCAGGATGAAGACCGGAATGAACACAGGTAATGACTTTATTGTTAAGAACTTGATTCTACCTCATGCCAGGTCCCCTCACCCACCAGACAAGTCACAGCTCACCCATGTTGACAATCTTTCCCATACATTACGGCTATTCCTTCATATGGAAGGAGTTGACAGTTACAGCTGGCATTCCCCCACCTAATCAAGGATATCATTTTCACTGCTTTGAGATGCCAAGGGAATCAGTGGCTCAAACCAATGCTAAGTTTAGACCTCCAGACAGCTCGGAGGTAGAATGGCACAAATATTTAACATACCCTTTACTGCTTTATCATGTTTAAATTTGTATGATGACTAAAGGGATTGCTCTTTATGTATTTCCAAAGCTGTGGAACAAACTAAGAAATGACAGCAAATTCTGAGTTATGGCTGATAGCTTGTCCTCTGTTCCTTATTGACTGGGAAAATTTCTGCATAATTTCTCAGTTTATCTAAAGAATAAAGAAGGTGTTTTGTTCTTTTCCAAAGGATTCACATCAAGTAGCTGACTAATAACAATTATGCTAAGGAGGAGTTAAAACAATAAGCCCTTTCATCAAACATGCACATTACACTAAGTACCACAATTATATTAAGACTGCAACATTTTTTTCCTCTTAGAAAGACAACACAGAATCTGTTTTGGAAAGACACTGTAAATAATTTAACCACAGACATTTTTTATGGGAACTTATGCCTTGACAGGAGTAAGAGAATCTATGGGGAAAGCCTATCTGATACCCAATAAGGCACAGACTCTTATGTAGCCTTTCCTTGTGTTTAGGACATCAGTAATGACTCTTCAGTGGGAATTCTCTGCGGTACAATGACTTCTTCCCTCCTCCTCTACCTGACTTACTATCTTCATTAAACTTTCACATCCTGGAGACAAAGAGCTCTCTTCAAACTTGACTGGTCATCAGATTAAAAAAAACATAATAAATTAAAGATTGATGGGGACTGACAAAGTCAGGCACATACACATTCAGGATTGGGGTGCATAGGTCTTATTTTCTCTGGAAACCGAGCAAAATAATTTTAACATGTCAAAACTCTGAAAATTGTTTTGACAGATTTTCCAGAACTGTACTCTTTTACATAAAAAAGTGAATCGTAAGGCTAGATTATCTTTAATCATTGCCAACTGCTTGACAGATACAACTGATGTACCTCAGCAAAAGTATACATAGGTGTATATTAATAAATGAGTATGCACTGTGTAGGAAGGAATGATAAAGTAAGCTGTAGGTTAACTTTTTCATTTTTTTAAATTTTAAACATAACAAATCATAAGAATATAATAAAGCCTAGATATACAATAGTGAACCAAAACAAAACTGAGCCTGGCACGTGGTCCTGCTCATGCTAACCTTCAAAATATGGAGTGAAACAGCAAACCAGAATACACACCAGTTTAGCTAAGTTGTAAAAGCGGGAAATAATCTATAACTTACCACGTAGAAAGAGAAGGATTAAAACAGTATGCCTTTCCATCAGACATGCTCATTACAGGTATACCATGCTGAGTCAGCAAGATCTGAGAGACAGTTGCATCACTTCCTACAAGTCAAATCAGACCAAAGTATTTCTTTTGGAATCTTGCATAACATTCATAATGGTAAATAATGCTATCCACCACTAATTATCAGCCATAGCAATCAACAGAAAAGGTTCAATGTTATTCTCAAGCACTGATAAGAAGGTCAAGATAGAAGATATAATGATGGTAAGCACCAGGCTCGGTGCAGTAGCAATAAAATCACTCTTCTACCAACTACATTATCAATCTTGATGCTGTAATTTATACAGAACATGGCCTTAATTGGAAATGTTCTCCACATCTAGGGGTAAGCTTCAGCAATTTTGTCATGTCTTCTGTAACCCAAGAAGGCTTTATCTTTCTTTTTCCCTTTAAGTTAAAAGTCTAAAAACCAGCACACTCAGAAAAGTGTGCTCTCTAAGGACACAGTGTAAGTGGGATAGCTGAGTGTCTCATTTCCCAGCATATTCCAGGCTCAGTTCGTGCATGTAACTTCTAATGAAGATATTTGCAAACTGCTAATACAACTACTTCTCTACATAGTTTTGATTAGTACTGTATGGATTAAAACTAAAATAGAAGCCAATATGTTCTGAGACATTGCTTTTTTGATAATTTATTTTGTGCCAGATATTGACCATGATAGAAACTGAAGATTTTGAAATAATGAATCAGAAGATAATCAGTTGTTGTTCATCATTAAGATAATAAACATGCAAAATACACACAAACTGCTGTAATAGCAGACTTACATTAAATATTTTGTGATCTTCACAAAACTGAATTTTCACATTCAGAAGCAAGCCAGAATATCATATGCTACAGAATCTTGTACAAGTTTGTTACTCACTGATATTCACATCTCAGTTATTTCTACAGCATTTCAACATTGCCAATGACTTCCCTTCATTACACAATAATGAAGAAAAACTATTTGTTTAGGCTTTTCAGGTTTCGTAAAATATCAGCATATTCATAAACGGCACTAAACAGTACAGGTGGGCTGAAAGGTTGGTAACTAAATGACCCTTTTTATTACCTGAAAATATTGTTTGCAAAGACTCATCTCTAACAATGGCTGTCTGCTTGTGAACATCCCTGAAAGACAAAAGGACAAGTCTGCAGTTTACAAACAACTAAAAGCTCCAAAATCATTTAACAAATGCACTGCTTCAAAATTCATGACAAAGTGGGGGTTTCTGAGGAGTTTAGCTGTTTGGTTTTTTTTTTTTGACATTTTCTTCATTGCTTTGACAAAATTATTTTGGCAAACTCAAACCCTTTATGGCAAGACAGAAGTCAGTAACAGAGAACAACTTTTATAGCTCTGTATCAGGAAACCTCATTAAAGCTAAGCAAACACTAAGGATCCAAATAACTCCTCTAGGAGCTCTGACTTGCATGAGACATTAGATTAAATTCAGTAACTGTAAACAAGTACTGCAGTTTTTGTCTTAGTATCTTGAAGATGGCTAGAGTACTTCTAACTCTGAAACTCAGGTACTTTATTGGCTAAGTATGATGGAAGTTGGAAGTTTCCGTATTTCTCCTTCCCCCCCTCCCAATCCATTCCATAAGCATGACAAGTCTATCCTAGGGAGGCTGTTTAAACCAGTAACTTCTAGCTGATCCTTTATCTTCCTTCCAGAATCAAATGCACTATTATGGACCATCCTAGAACAGAAAAGAAACAGGATTGAAGTCCTGCCAAGTTAACTCTTCATATTATATCCGAAAGTGGACTTGTGTTCAGACGTGACGTGGTTTAAGCCTAAGTTTCAACAGTTCAATCAATATGATTGAACAGTTACCTATAAAAACCAGCCCAGCCAGCTGCTGCAGCCTAATGTGGTACTTACCAAACCGAGAGTGTAGCAGCAGTGGTGAGAGCCATGATGTAAGAACCTGTGCAATGTAGGGTGGAAATGGGTGTATTCAAAATTATAGGAGGAAGAAGGCGACGACCACAAGCTGAAAATACCGACAATGTTCGTTTCTCACAGGCTACGCTTACAATCTCACTAAAAAAGAAAATAAAACCAAAAAGAAAGATTTACATTTTGTCAAATGCGAGTAGCATAAAACCAGACCCATTTCTTCTTAAGTTATCATACAGCTTGGGCTAATTCCTCAAAAGGTAACTATTTCAGCTTCTAAAAAAAATGCTGGGTACCAAAAGGGAAGGTCAAAAACTAGACAGATTATACGTGCCTTCCATGCCCCCTTAATTTGATTATAACTATGACGGTCTAAGGAGATGGACAAAAGAAGGCTTGAAGGCAGAGATAGTATCTTTTCTTAAAGCAAGGGGCATAGTTGGAAGTAACAGTAAAGCTTCCCGGTATACACAAGCCCTTCTTCAGTCCTGTAATTGTATTTAGCCTTAAAATCTGCTGTTTGGTTTTCAGACCTGGACATAGAATCATTGAATGGTTTAGGTTGGAAGGGACCTTTAAAGATCATCTACCTCCACTCCCCCTGCCATAAGCAGGGACACCCTCCACTAGACCGGGTTGCCCAAAGCCCCATCCAGCCTGGCCTTGAACACTGCCAGGGATGGGGCATCCACAGCTGCTCTGGGCAACCTGTGTCAGTGCCTCACTGCCCTCACAGTAAAGAGTTTCTTCCTAATAGCTAATCTAAATCTCCCCTCCTTCAGCTTAAAGCCATTCCCCCTTGTCCTATCACTCCACGCCCTTGTAAACAGTCCCTCTCCAGCTTTCCTGTAGGCCCCCCTTTAGGTAGGTGGCTCAAGCTTCAGAAATATACTTGCAATTTAAACTCTGAGGTTGGAACTAAGCAAAGTTGAGAAAAATAAAGAGCTCTTAAAAGCAACCAGGTTAGCTGGAAGAGAAGTAGGACATCTTGAGCCAAGCACAAAGAATCACAAAAATCCCAGACAGAAGTGATACAGTTATTCAACTTCTCTAAATCAGTAGATAAAAATACCTTTAGAGCCTCAACTTATTTGTAAATAGGTGGGTTTAGGCATAGTTGATTTTCTGTAAAATGTACTTTTGTACCCCTAAAAGTGTTTTCTGGCCTTCAAGACCCTCATCCTTCAAAATATACTCTCTTACCAGCTTCCCGCTGCAGTGAGAATTCGACTGGTGAGGACCGTCTCCCATTCCTTTCCTTCTCGATTACACTTTAACCTGCTCAACTTTGAGCCTCCCACTGCAGTCATTTCATTCTCCACTTCAAGATACATTGACGGGTCTGAGCTTATCTGAAATACAAAAACCAATGTACTTTCTGGGCGAGGTAAAGAACTACTCAAAAAAGCAGCAACTACTATTAGATCCAAAATAATGCCATCTTTAAGAGCGGATCTAAGTATGACATTCTCAGTTTAAAGTGGCTTCAAAATATACTGTGGTACTTCAAAAGAAGCAGACCTCTGAAAATCAGCCTTGGCTAGAACACAAATAATTTCTTTGTATTCACAGCATAAGACTAAAGAAAGGTTGTGCTAGTCTGTGCTTCCTAATTAAGGGCACCAGATCAAGTCTGGATGTGCCCAGTCTTCCTATAAACTTGCAATTAGAACCAGACGAGCACAGCTTAAACATGCAGAATTACTTCATAAATACCTAAAGTAATACTATTTGTCAGTCTCTTCAGATGTAGAGCACCTCCAGACAGCTCTCAGAAAATACTTATTTTATTCTCTTCAGCAGTATACTACCAACACAACTGTAATAACCACACAGCTGTTACTCCCCTTGGAGACTCTTATCTTTATGACACACTTTGGTTAACCAGGAGGAGGGACTGATGACCCAGAGGTATTCCTCTTTGAAATTTAGCTGGTTCAGAAGTGTCCTATTTTTAGGTGATTTGCCGTTAACTTTTTTCCTACAGACATATTCTTAGAAGCTGAAGTATATCATCTTGCTTGCTTGAACAAATACACCTATTCAAATGTTAATTTGTCAAAGGATCTGAATAATCTAAGACTATTAAAGAAAAAGCAGGACTTTTTTTAAGTATTAAGCTTTTTTCCCCTTATAGCCCACTTACTTGCAAAGTAAACGATTTCTGTGGGATTGGGGTTGGCAGTTTAAGTGCTAATGCTGGTGCAGAGATGCAGGCAGCATCCTTCTCAGAGGCCAGTGTAGCTGGGGACTAAAAAAGAAAAAAAAAAAAGAAGGAGTAATTATAACAGCAGTTAAAATTCTTCCATTAAAAAGTTAAAACCAAACTTATTCTATAATATAGATTGATTTGAAAGATTTTTTTAAAACTCCAAATAATGTCAATTGCAAATCTTAATCTTTTTCCAATTAGTTGTATAAATACAACTTTTTTAATATAGCTCCTAAGAATTAAAAAAAACCAAAACAAACTAGATATGGTCTTTTTTTTTGTAATACCTCTCCGTTTTCAGCTGCAACTAATTAATGGAAATTCTGGTATATTGCATGGAAAAGCTAAACTGTGAATACTGAAAACAGAGGTATCTATACGCCCTAAAATGATGGAAACTCTAATGCAACTTACTACTTCATGGTTCCTAGAAAATTCATAACCATTTAAGTCATCATATCCAAGTCTCTCTCTTGTGCTTGGGCCACTTTCCATCAAAGAACACCAAAAACTGATGGCATTTAATTTTATTCCATACAACCATTTGCAGGCTATCACTACTTAGCATGCTGGTACTGTTTAGTAAGTAGCTGTGTATTTATATAAAGGATGGACACATTTGCCAAACCACGTGCATCTGCTTTTTATAATTGTAAATTTTAAAAAGAATAAGTTTAAAGGCAAAGTAGAGGGATGGCTAAAAATTCTGAGGGACTGATACTACCCCTGTTTCTCTGACTTGATGGAACAAGTCAACATGGGACCGACTTTATTAAATGAATATTGAATCTTATTTATTTCACCTGAACAGTTAAAGTTACTGGTACAAGTCTGGAGTCTTTTCGAGGCCTTCCTTTTTTCTTCTTTTCTACCGTCTCTCCCTCAAGTTCCAGTTTCCGTTTGGGTACACTGAGTGGTTTAGCAGCTGGAATCTTCTCTTCACTGTCACTGCTGCTCTCCAGAATATCCTTGGGCTTATTATCTTTAATTAAATTCTGATCCTTCAGTCTAAGCATGTAAAAAAAAAAAATAATCAAATTTTATATAAGCTGATTCCAAAAGCTGGCACACATCCTACGCACTGCATTCTTGTAGGTAAGAAGATTGAATGTATTTCAAAATGCACAAAGGCAAGAGGAGAAAGCCAAAGAGGTACGGCAAATCCTCTGCAAAAGTACAGTGTGCAGTATATACGTAAGCTGATCATACCTATTCTATCCTATCCCCCAAAGTTGTCCTATTCAGTTCTGACTACTGTAAGATAGATGCGTATCTGCAAACTACACAAATGACCTCGCTGCTCCATTTTCCATTTCAGGAATACAACATAAAGATGACAAAATATAAATCCCGGTGAACTCTTCTGTCAACCATTATACCCTAAAATAGGTCATTTAATCATACTCTTCCCATTCCCTCCAATAGCTGATAATTAACTTACAACCATGCTTTGCCACTTCTTCCATAATGACTCGGCTTCCTAGGAATACCTTGCGTAATCCAAACCTTTTTTCTCTGGCATCTGAATTATGCCAAACAATACACTTTTATCTATACTTTACTGATACATTAGAAGCAATTATGAGACTAATTCAACACATCTTTCCTCTGCATTATATGGTTAAACCCTTTGACTTAAAAATATTGAGGTGTTTCGTAAAAACATATTTTATTGATAATAAGCTGGGGAACTACATACTTCTTTCTGAAGACTGCCAGTTTTTTCTATTGTTTGTTTTGGTGAAGCAGGAATACTTATGCCATAACACACTATGTCACCAAAACAAAGGCTTTTTTTTTTTAAAAAAAAAAAAAAAAAAAAATCATGTGGATCCAGAGCCAAAACCCCTTAAAATCAAAGTGTCTTCTCTGCCTGCCTTCAAGGCACAAAACTGAAATACAACTGCAGCTATTATGATGATAGGCCGTCTGGAGACATGTATGGTAATTTATCTTGAAGTAAATCTCACTCTTGTACAGAGATGCAGGCCGGCTATTTTTGTCTTCCAAGGAGCACAGATGCACGCAGCCACACATGGAGGCATGCGCACACATAGTCTCTTGCAACGATAGTTTTAACTCAGAATATTTTGAAGAGTCTGTTTGATCCCAAATGCCAGAGACAGATGTGCAGAGGGATAATGCCAGCAAAGAATTTACCTATTCACAGCCATCTCCTTCCTTCCAATTGTGGAAGAGACCCAAGATGATTTCTAGAGTACCAGCGCTGTGACATCCGCACCATAGAGAATCAGCATTTTAGTTCTCTATATTACAATCCTTCTCTTTTTTTTTTGCCCCCAAGCTATGTCTTACCTGTCCACAACAGTCTGATTTGTATTTGTTACAACAGCAGTCCCTGAGGTGGCTTTGGATCTTTCTGTAAATCTAGAATCAAATGCTTTCATAGGTTCAATCTTGGATGGAGTTGTCAACACAGAGGAAGATGATGCAGAAGGAGCAGCTGAGGCAGAGGTAGCATTTACACTGTCAATAAAAGGGACAGGAAAACAAGGATTGAAAGAAATTTAGTATTGATAACCTGCATTGCTCATAACAACTAGCTAGCATTCATTATACTTCTAGAAAACATAATGAATACGTTTCACTCAAGTACATACATGAATTATAATATGCTTTTTCCCCTTTCATGCGTCAGTATCTTGAAAGTTTTGCCTACTCTCGAAAGCTGTTTATAATATAACTCAGAGCTAAGAGCTCTATATCTAGATAAAAAGACCCTAATTCATTCATGATGTATTTTTAATTCAGGAATGAAATTATACTTTCAGCTGGTACTTACATACCCAAAGGGAAAGGATCACTATTTTAAATGATGACTGGGGTTCTCATTTTTACCCCTTGTTCAGGTTACCAAATACTTTGCATTACAAGATTATATTCCACTGTTTATCAATTTGGGCTGAAACAATTCAAGCCAGGTTTTTGATTATTTTGTTGAAGAATCCAAACTAATTATTAGGCCTTTCCAAGCATAACTCTAAGGCAAAGGAATGTGTTCCCCCACACTAAAGCATTCCAGGGATCTGTTATTTGAATAGCTGTTTACTTTAGAGATTTTTCAATTCATTCGGAGAATGAATTGAAAGAAAGAATGGGTCTAAGATAACTGATGTGTGTACTAAAAAGCAGTTAGAAGTCCAATTTCCAAAGAAAAGGAGACTTAATAGTTTCATCTGTCAATCATTTCTCCTAGTCTACCCACTCATTTTTTAATCTGTGGCCAATTTCAACTAAATTTAATGGAGTGGTAGAGGTTCCAATGACATTGTGATCTTACAAATGTTATAAACACACATTGAGGAGAAGAAACCAAGTCAGTGCTACCACTGAGGGAAAAGCAAGCGAAATTTAGTTGTTCCATAATTTGAAAGATAACGCTGGCCTACTGGCATATGTGCACTGACGAGTCCATGTCACTGTGCTCTGATGGGGTTATTATACAGGGAAGAAGTATTACCATGTTTGAAGAGAGGAGATCTACAGGGGACATGACAAAAACCCTTTTATTATTTACTAATAGCAACCCAGTATTGTGTAAGCAAGTTAATTTGTTAGAGCATTAGTAATCAACTGCAGACCTCACTGCATTGAGGTTCATTTTCAGAACTGTGCATATGGATTTATTTATTACAGATTTATCACTATTTAAAATAACCAAATACTAATAAAATCTTGACGTTTGCAGGAATGTTAGATTCTTGAAGTTTGGTGGTTGGGAAACCACTTCAGTAATTGTTTGATTATAGAACTGTAAACAAGAATTAAAACCTAAACAAAGTCATATGAGCGAAAAAACTGCAAATACTGACCCATCTTTATTGGCTGCATCATCTGTTGGTTTTATACTGGCTGCTGTTGGCTCGACAGAAGGCTTTGAAGTATTAAGGGAATTTGCTGCGTTAGAGTCTAATGACATGAGCTGCTGGTTACTTTGAGAAGACATCATTGAGCCAGACAGTGATCCAGATATTGGGATGCTATTGAAAAATGCTGTAGAAAAATCCCTAAGCAAAAAGACAAACAACAAATATATTTCTCAAGAACACTTAAAAAAATGAAAAATAATAATTTTAACTGAACTACTTATTCCATTCTTCCCTTTTCCACACGTGGATACTCACATACAACCTAAATAAAACACCAACACCTAACTTTCCAGAGTTGTTTCTCATATACAAAGGACACTAAAGTCAGTATTAATGTAGATATGAACCTGCAATACATCATGAGAATTAGCCTTATCTATTAGAAGTGAGATCTTATAGCTAAGAGAAAATAGGTTGAAGCTATATTCCATAAGTACACACAAGGTACTTCCAGCAAGTGCTTGAAGGTATCTTAAGATTAAAATAAGTCAGAATTCTGAGTTTGCATCGGGGGGG
>VXBL01003756.1:8506-27396 GCA_013400195.1 Aramus guarauna | reverse complement strand
GGGGGGGTGGGGGGGCAGAATAAAAAAGATAAAAAGGTAAAGAAGGATTTTACAGACAACTTCCAAACATACCCAGTGTCCAGCTGAGCTATGCAGAGAGGTGTGATCCTTCTCCGACCATCTGCTGTTCGTGTTTCAACTTGTTTTTTTAAGAGATTCTGTTGGGAAATATATTTCATTGTTATTTCTGATAAATAGGAAATGCTTTTTTTTTTTTTTTTTTCTGAACTGACAAGAATAGGTGTATCAGATGAAAGGTGTTCCTCAATTAAAAAATCTGTTAACAAAGATTTTTTCCATATTGTCTTTGAATCATGTTAATTGCATAATTAGAATCAATCTACATTTTTATTAATACAAGTATATTTTAAAACCACAACTTTCTTTTGACCAGTAGTAGGTCATTATTAAGTAGAAGTTCATATAGTACAAAGTGCAATAAAATTTGGATTCTCTCTTCATTAGAGAGTCAAGTCCAAAATATTCTCATCTGTGTGCATTGAATCCTTCATTAAGAGTTGTGGTTTATGTTTAGGAGAGAATTAAATAACGCTTTCAACCTCCTTCATTGAGAAACTGAAGCACATTTCTGTAGTTGGACTGCTACTAGCTACCTTTGGTTTCCATTCTGCACACTGAGAATTTAGGACATATCATAGAAATATACACAAGCTTTTTTCCCCACAGTCTTACTTCTGCTTAAAAGCACTGTAACTTTTCAACAAGTCCCAGTAATGTCAAATGGACCATTCATGGGTTGAAAGGTGCCATTTGACACAAATAAGGAGAAATTGGCTGTATCATAAGCAGTTTGATATTTATTGGCTTAGTCCACTATAAAGTGACTATGCAAGAACGCCTACCTTTCTAATGTCCTCCAAACTCTCCCCATTAACCATGCTTGCCACTTTGGGAGCCGCTGTCGCCGCCCCAGATGCTTCCCTAATTGAGGCGTTCTTCTGCTCCACCTGCTGCTGTTGCTGTCTCTGTTGATACTTGAGCATCTCTGGATTCTCAATAATGGTGGTAGATAACTGAGCTTCGGTCATTATAGCTAGGCTTTTACCATAGGTGGACTGATGAATGTTGCTCTGTGGGCGTTAAAAATGTATCACACAGTAAGAGCGACTACACCTGCTAGTATGACATCACTAATGAAGATGTAACAGAATCATAATGGAATGGAATCCATAATGCAAATGCCCTCTGCATCATTTATACAGTACAGATTTTTTTTTCTTTATATTTTCAACTAACACTAAATCAATACGCAAAATAATTGGAATGCAAAGCTTTAGTTGCTAATAGCAATGAGAGGAAATAACAGCCAACAGCAATCAGTTTAAAAAGACTTGCATATATGCAAGTCAAAGAGTACTTTTAAAGTGTTTTCAAGCACCCACTCCTTGTTTCCTTGGCCAAACAATTACTTCGAATGTATAATGATGTGTAAGCAAGTGGATGTTTTCCAAACAGACTTTCTTTCCAGAATAGAAACTAATATCACAAATTTATTTTTTGACTACTCTTTTCTAATGATTTGTAGACAAGAACACATTTTTCTGTACTATGGAAATCAGTCACTACATGCTTCTATAAATAGTCCAATATTTTAATTGAATCAATACGTCCCTTAAATATAACCACAGATTCTCTGACTGCTTACCGTACCTTTTCCTCCTCACTGAGTGGATCTCCAAGTTCATCCTGGGAAAAGTCCAAAAAGGCCACTGATCCATCCATGGAACATACCAGGATACCAAGTCCATTAAGGGTCCTGAAGGAAATAAAGGTCCATCTTTGGTTTCAAACTCTTTCATTGATGCCAAGGGGCAATACAATAAATTGCTCAATAAAAATCTTAAGATTGATTATCATAGCAACTACTGATGGAACCAAAGCAGTGGGACAGCAAGGAGACAGGGTGATGGACAGCAGGAGTCCGTCTACCAATATTCCTTTGGAGACTGCACACAGAAAGGTGGTGTAGAACAATACACCTACCCATGGCATGATCAGCACCATGAAAACTTTGCTGTAGGGATAAAACAGAATAGTGTTCACAATGAACAATGAGAGAAAATTACAAATGTATTTGCTTCAAAAGATGTACAAAATTTATGTGCTAACGGAACTGGGTGAATAAAGGGGCCTTCAGCAGATAAGCAATTGATACACTTTCTTTGAAGGCCCTATAAACTGCTGTTTGGGGCCCATGGAAGATGAAGCTTCACCACACATGGGAAACAAGTAACAGGTAGTCCATTGCTATAAAGAGCTTTACAGTCCAAAAAACAAGATAGGAAGGAGAAGGGACAAGACTTAAGAGAGGAGCTCTATATGTTGGGTAAATGCCTCTATCATCATTATCTGAAGCGACAGCAATAAAAAGAAAGCAAGATGTGCATCCGAGCAGTCCAAAATCTCTGTATTAGGCAAGAACATATGTTTGATTTTGTTACTACTCATTATTTGGGTTTTTAAGTAAACTGCACATGTTTTTGTATGTGGGGATATACTGTAACTGTCTTCTGGAGGTCTCAAAAGGTTTTCTTAGTAGAAGAGAGAGAGGAGAAACTAAACTTTATAGTTTTAATGGAATGATAACCTTCTATATATATAACCTATTATTGCACATTTGGGGAAAAAAAAAAAAAGAAAAAAAAAAGCATTTGATGAGTTTTGACTGCTAACCCAGTAACTTCCAATTAGAGATCTCACAGCGACAGCAACATAGTGGTTTACAGTTGACTTGTTTCAGAGAACAAAAAAGGGAAGCAGGTAGAAGTCTGAAATCCTATCCAAATTAGTCCAGCAAATCTTAAAAATACATTACATGCACCATGGCTACAGGTGTTTGAAAATGCTGCTGAAGGCTGCTGCCCTGATAGCATCACATCTAGAGAAGTTAGCCTCAGTACCATGCAAATAGGTTAACCAATGCTACTCCAAGTTAGAAAATGATAAAATCTTGTTCAGAGTTTTCTGCAATTGCTGAGCTCCAATAGACCTCTGGATCCAACCAACTGTTCCAAGAAAACGTAATGTATGTTCAGATATTATGATGATCGATTCAAGTCTAAAACTCTAATATAGAAATAAGATAGCTGTAACAATATAATAGTATCAGATTTCTCTGAATTTACTCAGTCTGTTTTCAGAATGGAGCATGTTTCTGGGAACATGCCATATTATTGACATTTTAACCATACATTTCAATTTATAAACAGGATGTAAAATAACAAGCTTCCTGATGATCCTTTGTCTCTCAAATATCTCACAAAACCATTTCCTCAGAAATTGCAAAACGTTAACCAGCTATTACTCCCAACGACTCTATGCCATGAAAAATGTGCAAATTGCAGATGGAGAAATAAAAAACACTACAGGAAAACAAAACTATTCAAAGCTATTGTACTACAACAATAGCAGCACTTCTTATGAAATATTCCGCTTATTGGCTTTCTAGCCTTAGTCTATTAATGAAAGAAAAATGTTTTGGTTTTGAAAACTTTTTATTGTGCTTCACAGCAAAATTCACATGGCACACAGAAAACAAGAAGTTATACAATTGTAAGCTTTAAAATTTACAGCGTAAACCCACCAAGATTGTTAGAGCTGTCAAGGTAGAATTTCAAAAGTTAGGAAGTGCTAGAATTAAGATAACTGTGCTGTGTGCCTATCACGAAAAAAATATTAGTCTTTTCTTATAAAGAATCATTAACTCTGTATATCACCTGATGCATCCATGCAGAGTACTGTTTAATACCATTTACTGAGTGGTCTCAAGGTTACTTCTCCCTTATTATTCAAGTCTTGCAATGAATAAAGCACTATTAAGTTCTGCATTTTTATGACCAGGCCTTAAAGAGAAAGCAGGAGAGGAAGGAGCACCACTAACTGCAGAAAGAGGAAAACAAGATTTGGGACAGTAGGTTGTCCAACCCAACCCAAATCACTGGAGATGTCCTGCAGTCTCTTGGGAAAGCTCAGCACTTGCCCTTCTGCTATATCCTGTGGTTGGTGAATGGGGTGTGGTTGCGTGTAGTAGGTTCATTATCCCTTCTCTGAGACTTGCTACATTATCAGCCTCTACAGCTCTTCAACACAGAGCAATTTACACCCTTCACATTGTGCTGCAACAACACGGTATAACTACATTGTTACTAAAAACCAAAAGCTATTGCATTTGCTTTTTTTTTATACGGGAAAATCCTTCAGGCAATTCAAATGATTAGTGAGTAGTGCATGCATGTGTGTATAAGTGAGTGAGCGTATGTATAAAACATGAAAAAAAAAAATCTTTTGGTATATTGTGTCCTCATGCACGAAGGAAACATTGGCCTAGAAGGTTCACCTGAATTTCTCGTAACTGTACTGTGCAATAAGTTCCCATACATGTTATAAAACTCACCAAGTCCACCATGTCATGTTACAAAATACATATTATATGCAAAAAATGTAGAGAATCATAACAAGTAGGAACTCATTCCACAGGTATTATGTTCTAAATGCATTAGTTTTTATTTAATTTTAATGTTACACAATCTCAGGTGACCACATGGTAGTTGCCACTGTTACTACCAAAGATGTTGCAGCAGAACCAAAACCTTCAGGAACCAATTACTTTTACTGCAACAGCTACAATCTGTACTGTTTTAAGTAATTTCCAGTTAATGTGAATACCTAAAGTTGACAGCAACACTTTGGCTTTCGTTACAAATAGCAGAAATCAACTTACCAGGAGATGTCCATGATAGACTTGTCAAACAGCTCATGGATGACAACTAAAGGTCGTTTCAGACATGTGAGCTTAAAACAGAAGAAACAACAGTCAGAAATTTAGAAGTTCTACACTACCACAGATATTACCACATTAACACTCTCCCAGAGTCAAACAATATTCGCCAAACCCAACATGTCCAGAGGACAGCTGTATGCCTGGTGGTATATCTGAAGCATCTAGTTACCCATTCCTCTCCTGGCACAGAAAAGCTTTGGGGAAGAACAGCTGACATCCAACCCTCCCCTCCCTTCTGAAACACAGACTGAATTTCTTAACCAACTTTGCCTTTACATTGCAGTCATAGAACACTATCACTCAAAAAGTAATTCTGCAGATGCTAAAGACAGTTTCTGTTCTAAGCTTTAAGGAGATAAGGATGTTGCAAACTGTCAGCACAAGAGGAAGACAGAAAATAGATTAGGTTTCCATGTCCTTACTCAGACTACTTGTCTAAGTAAGTGAAGCCCATCAAGAGCAAAGGGAATTTGACTCTCAATTAAAGGATTCCTCCACACTTATAAATCAGCTTAGTAATAAAGAGCCAAATATGAAAATTCGCAGTAACCTGTTATAAATCAGACATTCTAAGCTCTTTAATGTTAAACCAATGGACTTAATATCTGCACTATACGGTACAACCGAAATGAAGCAGAAGTCAACAGGATCCAGGATGTTTCAGGCTCACAGGTTCACAGATGTAGCATAGGAGTCATCTTCAGTAGTTATTTCTTTTACATTTCCATAGGTCTGTGTTATATACATATCTATTAAGCTCTTCAGGGCACAGACTGTCTATAACTTTGCATCTCTATAATACCTATCATAACCTCAAGAGGCACCCTAAATGAAATCATAGTATAAATAGGAAGTAAAATATACTGAGAGTGATACTTTGATATGGGTATGCACTGGTAGCATTAACAGAAACAGATTTAGTGTTATGCATTTAGCGATTGATGGATAAATATCACACTGGAATCTATAAATAGTACATTGCAGTTAGCAATTGGTGCATTCTGGCACACATTCTCATCACAAAGCTTTACAAATCAGTTAAATTTATTCCCTATCCTTTGCAGTTGCCAAACAACCAATCTTGCATTTATAAATGTGAGAATAGCTACTCTTCTCTTAGCCAGAATAACAGTTTTAGTGTAGATTTTAAAGTAAAAGCCAAAGTAGATGTTGAAAACTTGAAAGTATACTTAAAACACTTTCACATTCCCTTCTATAGCAAAGGCAGAAGCAGGGATTGAGGCCAGAACAAAGCAGAAAGATGAGCCATATATACGCTCAGAAACAGCTATGCTGTGTTTGCTGTAATTCTCCTTGCACCCATAAAAGCAAGACTAACAAAGCTAGACTCTAAGAGTGATTAATGGATAGGTGGGCTAAACATGGAGAAACAGTAAAGTCTTTTTCTTAAGAGACTCCATGGAAAACAAGTAAAAGACATAGGAAAAAAATAGAGTTGAATTATGTTTATTAACATAATTGTTATGTATATTAATGTATTACTGTGGTAATACATTATGTCCCTTAACAGTTCCTGCCCCTTACCGGGGAAACATACTCTGCCACTGGCTTCTAGCTGCTCTTGGCTTTAGAGAAATGAACTAATACCAATTCACTTCCTTCCCCAGCTAATCCTGTAACAACAGAGAGGAAAAACCTAAACATCAATCTAAATATAAGGCCTAATGCTGTACACAGGACCTTTGTGCTAAACCCCCAAGTTATCCAAATGACCACAGTAGTTCAAAGGCAGCAAAACCCCCACTTACCCAGACAGAAAGAGATCGATCCTTACTACCAACAGCACAACAGCAGTAGGGACAACTTGACTTGGTGGAGCTCCCATTCTTTTGTTTCTTCTTGAAGATTTTTGGATTGAATTTCTGAGTGAGATGGCCCAAATTTTATTAATTACATTTTAGGAGATCTACTTTAAAAGCAAGTTTTCCACTTAAGAGCAAAAAAGAAATATTTCATAAAAACAAAGTCCCTAACCAGACTCGACAAGAGCACTGACCAAAGCTGCATAAGCTTTCTTAAGGAGCTTGCTGAATGCCTTAACAGGAATGGCAAACAACATTGATTTTACTAGCAATCAGGAACCCACCAGAAACCTAAGTCACTTTAATCAACTCACTGAACAGCTAAAAACCTACTGTTTGGCATTCCTAACATGCTCCTGTACTCCTCCTCCTTATCTTGTTCATCTACATCCAGTTCTCTTATCGCAAGAGCATGCTGATTGCTTCCAACATGTAAAGTTGACATTTTTTAATCACTGCCATCTGTTTGCTTTACTAATCTCAACCCCTATCTTCACCTTTTGTCCATTTATGCATAACATGATCAAAACCCACATATTAGAAGCTTTATTTCAGGGATAAATTACTGTCACTCACCACTACGGTAACTGCCTTCCGATGCCCTACAAAATCCATGTTGGTCTTCCATCCATCTCTCTCAATGATCTGAGCAGTAGGTCCAGAATTATTCATGGCATGAGCAGAAACAAGATAGTGACCATCAGGTGACCAGCTAAGACGCAACACATGAGTTGTCCCTCCACACTGACAAAAAAACCCAACAAACACACTCGAGCTTTAAAAGTGTTTGGCAAAAAAATTATTTTTAATATAAACTATTTAAGCTTGAGATTTAGGGAATATGATTACAAAGCAAGTTTTTTGGTGACTATAAAAGAATGATGTTACATACAATTCTTAGCACTTCAGCCATGTTTATGCAGGTGATCTAGTGTAACTTATGAAGCCCTACCAAAAGGGGGAAAAAAGGAATGCAGTGAACTAAGGGAAACAAAATTTAAGTCTTTTTGGATACTGTACATCACAGTCCTAGTTAGTGACAAGGCTGCAGCATAGCAACTGCTAATAATGAGAATTCAGCTTGCGACACCAGCTTACACATGAATTTAGGCGTTTATAGTCTATCATGAAGAGTAACTGCACTAATCACAATACCATAACATCACTGCAAAACACTCCACTCACTAAACCCCAGCTTTTTTCCCCAGAAATTTGATCTCTTGATCAAAGTCATCACACAACAGCCCTACGATGCCAGACCAAAGATCCCTCCTAAACACTTATCTCATTTCTGATAGCGGCCAATAGAAGATGCATAGGGAAGAACGTAAAAATAATGTAATTAGTGTGCCAATACTTCCTTGGAATAACCTCTCTATTTCCAGGAATTTACTTAATTGTTTACATAACCCATGTAAACCTTTGGCATCCACAACACCCAATGGCAATGAGAGTCTCAATCTAATCACGTTGTGTAAGAAAGTAGCTCTTTTGTCCCCGCCATCTGATAGTTTCATTTGATTTGGCACTGTTAAGTTAACTAATGGCTGTGCGGAATCAGAGTTGTTGTTACAATTTTCATTCGTTCTATAGGAATTCACTTTGAACAGTCACACATGAAGTACCTCATCAAAGGGTTTTGTGATGCTGGTTTCCAACTGCCAGTCCATGGTCCGCCACACCTTCAAACTTCGATCATCAGCCTGAGAGGCAATATATTTTCCAACAGGATCCCAGGTCAATCCTTTCACCAAGCCAGAATGCCCCTTCAAAGTGGCAAGAATTTCTGTGCATGCAAAAATTGAGAACAGAGGGTAGTTACTGATATCTCCTTTAGGACAGACTGTTGAGGAGATTTACACAATCTTTTTGAAATAGCATATTAAATACAACTTCCTTTAACGTACAAACAACAACGTATCAACCAAACGGAAACCTGTACATAAGCCCAGAATGATATAAAAAAGTGGTAAAAAGAACTCTGGCCAGAGTAAGGGGTGCAAAACTCCTTATAAGAAATAGCTCAGAGCAGGAAGATCAGAGCCCAGGCACTTCAGAATAACTCTTCCAAGCTATAGAAAGCAGCAGTTTAACTGGAACTTCAGTTAAACATTCACCCTTTCCTCCACACCCAAAGATTATCACAACAAATTCAGCTTTGTGCACCAAACTAGAACTAAGTCAAAGTTGTGACGGAACAGACACACAAACCTGGCAGACCTGGTAACCTACTTTCAGTCAATCTCTTGCTTATCAGACTGCGAGAGGAGAGGCTGAGATTACTGCACAGGCTACACAGCCAGCCTGAAAGTCTAAAAACTCTGATATCAGGATTGGAAGCAACCCTAAAATAAATGGCAGTGACTAGGCAACACACTATCGGAGTTTTAGCCTGCATCAAGTTACGTGGTGAGAAGCAGCCAAATAAAGGCACACGCTCCCTAACTGCCACAGACCCTTGCACGCCTGGCAGCGTGGTCCCTGAGAAATTAGAGGCCTCGGGACTGCGTGAGTAGCCAGCACTGCAGCAATGAAGAAGGAAAATGGCCATCAAATGTAAGACTTGAGAGCTTCTGCTAGTCTTGAAGTTCCCCTAGTTTTTCCTTCCTCTCCATCATATAAAGTAACACTGCTTATTAAGCAGCAGCAATTTAAAATGGGGTAAATAAGATAATGCTCCCCCAAAGGCAAATGAATGGAAAGTCCTGTAGGTGCAAAGGCAACACAGAAAAAACATGTGCATATATAGACGTAATATCAAGCTGAAGTTCTATCTATCTGGGATTTTGCAGAGAATGTGAAACAGAAAATACATGCAATAATGATCTTCATGTAAAAGCAGCAGCGCAACCTGAATGTAGCAGCAGCAAAACCTGAATGTAGCTGTTGTGTATAGCAGAGTGGAATCCACTGCTCACTGCCATCCAAACTTGGAAGAAGGACTGACTCACCAGACTGCAAGCGTGTCATCTCACAAGACAGACAACCCATCCCCACATAGAGATTTTCACAGTCGGTGAAATACACCTGTTGTGGTTTAACCCAGCAGGCAGCTAAAACAACCGCACAGCCCTTCGCTCACTTCCCCTCCCAGTGGGACGGGGGAGAGAATCGGAAAAAATAAGAAAAAAAAAGGTAAAACTTGTGGGCTGAGATAAAGACAGTTTAATGTGACAGAAAAGCAAGATAATAATGATAGAATATATCAAACAGGTGATGCACAATTGCTCACCACCCACAGACCACCGATGCCCAGCTAGTTCCCAAGCTGTGGTCCAAACCCCCAGCCAGCTTCCCCCAGGTTATCTACTGAGCATGTCATATGGTATGGAATATCCCTTTGGCCAGTTTGGGTCAGCTGTCCTGGCCACGTCCCCTCCCAGCTCTTTGCGCACCCCCAGCCTCCTCACTGGCAGAGCAGTGTGAGAAGCTGAAAAGTCCTTGCCTTGGTGTAAACATTGCCTAGCAACAACCAAAACATCAGTGTGTTATCAACCTTATTCTCATCCTAAATCCAAAACACAACACTATACCTGCTACTAGGAAGAAAATTAACTCTATCCCAGCCAAAACCAGGACAACACCCATGGAGGGAAGAGTTTGTCACAAACTTTTACATACTTGCATATCTGAAATGTAAGAATTCTCACCTGGAAATTTGACAGCATTCCAGATGACAACAGTGTTATCCACACTGCAGGATGCCAGCCAGGCATCATGCGGAGACCACGCTACATCCATGACATCTGTTTTAAAAAAGAGTTTCCATTTAAGATGTTGATGGTAATCAGAGAATCCAAAAATCTTCTTAAAAAGAACTTGTGTTGCAACATTTTTTCTATCACCGAGAAAAGACTATCATCTCACTAGAGTGGAAGGTAAGAAAGAACATAGCGACACTCATTGGCTCTCCAACTTACAATGTTCAATGGGGAACAAAACAAAAATCCAAGACAGAGAATGCAATGTTTGGTGATTATAGGAAGTACTAACACCTGTATAACATACTTTGTCTTGTTTTGAATGAAAATGCAACAGCAGCTATTGCAATGCACTCACTTTATTCCAACACACGTGGAGCGATCAAAGTGATTTCAATCTTGATTTTAATCATAGTATGTCAGCAGGTGCAAAATGCATTTGAAATTATCTGGTTTATTCATCTTTTGCATTGCTCTTCAGTTATTTTTTCTAAATAAACATTAATATTCTTTGGTTTACAAAAACTTTATATTTTGCCAACCAGGAGATTGTTCACCACAAGTGTGAAAATTTATTTAAATAAAAATACAGTTTAGCTTCCTTTATTCAGATTCATTTTTAAGTTAGCAAATAGCAAAATATAAATTTCTTAGTTACTAATTTTTCTACTAGATAGTTGCCAGAAGTTTACTACATTGCCAGAAGTTACTTGTATGAAAATTGGCATTTGATGAAAAATGACATTTTCTTTTAGATTTTCATTGTTACTCTTAAGAGAGCAATCACTGACTTGCCACCAAATATATACATTTTGAGCAGGAAAACGTGGCACTGAAAACCAATTTTTTTTCCCCCAACTGTATGCAAATTATGTTCATTCAACATCTTTTAACTTACCTCCTGAATGGCTTCTGAGAATCGATACACACCTCCACTGCTCAACATTAGTAAGTTTGCTACTAGAACCAAACACAGTGCTAGGTCCAATGTACCTAATTAAAATAGAAACAGCTATCAACAGAACCATCTCAAATTCTTCAAATTTACTTTCTAAAGAAAATCAGCAATACAGTACACTTCTAATTTATAATCAGTTATTCCTGCAATGAAAACTGAAGGAAAAAAAATAATGTATTTTTTCAAAAAAGTAATTCCAGTTATTAAAAAATTAGCTTCAATAAAATGCACAATTTCTATGGATAGTAAAAAATAACAACATTTAAGGTAACTCTTCAAGTCTCATCAGGAAGGATATTTTTCAAGGACAGAAGAAAATGCCTCGGCTCCTTGAAGAGACTGCCCAGGTAGACACACTCCAGCTCAAGAGACAGAAGAGAGCAAATCTCCAGTACCAGTGATGTGGTGTCACAGGCTTCAGCTCCTTACACACCAGGCAAAGCGGTGAGCTTACAAAAGGCCAGCATGAGGAAGAAACACTAAGAGATGTGACAGAGTAACGTACTTGAAATAAAATATAAAATCGAGAAGGGAGAAACATGCTTACGCAGCTCGTTTCCACACCATAATCAACTTGTCATCTCCTCCCGAAGCCAAGTAAACTCCATTGTTTGACCATCGCACACAGTTCACACAAGCTGAAATGTAGAAAAGGAAGTTTGTAAGATGAAATGTAAGAGTAAGTGGTTCTGGACTGGGGACAGAGTTTATAATAAGCAAAACTTGACAGGAATAGTTTAGGATTTAAGTGTGCTTCTTCTACTTAAAGCAGTTACTCTACTTTAGATAAATGAATTTGTACTTTCAGTTTCTTTCAGTAGCAGTTGAGGAACTTCTCAGTTTAAAAAAAAAAACCAAACTATTCCTTGTGTGAAAAAGCTTCACCAAAAGTAGCTCAAAAGAAGAAAGATTAATATTCATCTCATAAAGGAAATTGCTTGTGGTAAATGAGGTGAGATTAAGAGGGCAAAGAAGGAATGATGTATCTTGAAGAAAAGAAAGAGGACAGCTTGTTCAGGTAACTATACTTTCAAATGCGATGTGTAATAAATCCAGCATAATTTAGAACTATAACCAACATACTTCATATGATGTTTCCTTTATACTTATTTCTTCGCTTGCCCTTTCCTTCAGAGCTCCCCAGTTTCTCAGAATGTGCATTATTAATTACCTTGTAGCCACAGCTGGACAAAGTTCATTGGAAAGAGATTTCCAAAGGTATCTATATGTCGCTGTATATTTTCCCACATTTTAAGAACATTTTCTGCTGAAAATGTAAAAAAAGTATATAGCCAAAGTATGAGACCACTCTGCTGTACTTTATTGATTGATTCCTCACTGGACAGGGCATAATTTTTGTAATTACAAACATGTAATGCTTAAGTTTTGACAAATTACCAACAGTCAGTTTTAAAAAAAATAAATATCTGAGTTACCTAAGTGATTGTCCATCTGACAAAGCATCTTGGGAATATTTTCATTCTTTTCATCTTCCTCTTTCAGGACAGGAGCCATATTCCAGATCACAACTTTCCCAGAATCCTGACCTGTAAGTGAACAAAAAGCACCCCTTTTCAATACATGCAAAAAAGCTTTTTAACTTAATCTCAGTTCCAGAACAGATGCTAAAACTTAGGCAGTGGGAACTTTGGAAACATTTGAATACAGATGCCATTCTGATATGATTACACCGAGTCAGAAGTGTTTTATTTTTCTTGAAGCTATTAAAAATAAAGTTATACAGCCTTGCTCAAAAATCATACTATACATAATGATACCAACTAGAAGGATGAACTATTTATAATGAAATTGTATTTTAAAAGATACATTCAAATCCTAAATTGCAATTATTGTAGCCAACACAAAATTATTCACTATTGTAATCCAAATACTATTTTTGCACATATCTCTTGAGCTATTCCATTTATATAATTGGATTTTTTTTTTTTTTGTACCAATAGTTCTACTATTTAGCAGGTCAGAAAGCCCGACATCACATTCAGTTCCTCTTCAAATAAAAAAAGAAATGCCCAGGAGGATGAGTACATCAGAAAATGTAACCCTGCCTTCTGCAGTAACCGCAGCACTTTTCAACACATTTTAATGACTTATATCTCAAAGAAACAGATAATTACGTACACGATGTGTTTTTAAAAGGGTCAAACCGATTAAAGTGTTGTGAAGACACAAGATTACTGCTACAGCTGAAAATTCTGCCTTCTATCAGTACACAGACATACCTTGTCCTCCTGTTGCAAACTTGGTCCCATCTGGGTGAATGTCCACTGAAAATATTGGCTTTCCTGGAATTAGAGAACAAGCAGCGACATACTGAATTGGTTTACAGTCTAGAGAATGCAGTAACGCCAAAAGAACCGTAACTCTTCTGGTTGGCGAGTAACTTTCTTCTTCTAAAAGCTATAGTTGTAAGAATTACAGCCCACTACAAGAGTGGAAAGCAATTTGATGACAGAAATGACAGCCTATTAAAACTGTGTACGGAAGTTATCGTGCCATAACAAACCACTGATAACCAAGGACATTTAATCCAGCAGGATGTGCCAAATCCCTCAAAGCAAAGTAATACCACAAAGCAAGCACCAACGAAGCAAAACTCTATTTGAGTAAGGAATTTCCTCCAGGTTTCTACAGTTCATTAGCTGATGACCTGAAGCAAGTTTTGGCTTGGTTTCTGTTTTTGTTTTTTTTAAATCCTCCCCAATCTCAGACTGCATCTGTTGGTCACACAATTACCTGTCTCAAATTTAAACTCTGTTGTGATGAAGTGCTTCTCCCATAAGCCTAGCTTTTATTTTCATGGCTTCCATATAGACAAAGGAAGACTAACAGACTCTAATACTACTCTTAAATCCTTCAGTTCTCTGTATGCTACATCTTTCAGAAGAAAACTGAGTTTTATGAAAATGTAAATCCTATAAGAAATAACAAAGATAGTTAGGGAACAGCTTTGGAAACCAGACAACCGTCATACTCAGCCTATTCTGCTCCGACCACTGGATCACATACACTCTCCTATATGCTCATAGTTCTTTTAACCTTTGCAGGAGGAGAAGGAAGAGGGGAAAAGTAAACTTACTGCCTTTCAGTGATGCTCAGAGAGCTACCACCAAGGATTACTTGAAGAAATACGCATGGGATTTCCACAGTCAAGTAATTTTTGGCAGCAGTCTGAACCCCTTCAAACCGGAATGCTTCTGCAAGCAAGATCACACACATGCCAGTATAAAATAAGGCAATTTATCATAACAGCCAAAAGAACTAGCACCCACAGCACCAAGATTACTCAATAATTTTCCCATGTATGTCAACTTTTGCACTGTATCTTCATGATATGTTAAGACATAAACGATAAAACTGGGAAAATTTATCCAGCGATAGGTTTTATGTTGCCACTGTAGCATCTGAATTCCTTGACATTAAACTGCTAATAAAACTCTCATCCAAATATCCAGTATTTCTTACTTTTTGAGGGATGCACATTTTGCTTCATGTCAACTTTTATTTTCTTTATGTTAACTTGTTTTAACATTTATTTTATTTGGATTTATGTTGCAACTCTGACATGTGATTCCCCTTAAAATTTTTAGAGGCAGCCAGCCATAACACTTAAATACAGTAAGATGGCACTCAACTTACATTCCTTCCAAGTCCTTTCGACCACATAAAACACATAAGCTGAGACCTAGCTGCGGCTTCTCTTCAGCTTGTTGTGCCTGATTCTATCTTACTCTTATTAACTTGAATGAAACATACAGGTCTAAGCTGAATATTTAGAGAAGCACAGGCAAGAAACATTTATCTTTGCCCTTCCCAGGATGTGGAAGTTCCCTTAAATTAAACGAGTGCATCATTTGAAATAGTTTAACCCACTGACACTTAGGGAAGCAGATCATTCTGTATAGGTGGAAGAGGCTACCTTTTCAGTCTGCATCAACAGTCTTGGGCAAGAAGACTTACTATACTCTCAAATTTGCCATTAGACACGAAGAAGAGAGTGCTCCTTCTAGGAAGCCAGGTATCAAAGACCTTTCAATTGTACTAACCTGGCTCATTTTGCCTATGTATCATTCGCACCAACAGGAAAGAGTTCCCCAGCAAATCAGAAGGAACAGTAACTTCCAACACAGGGGCATCAATAATCAGGAGGAGTTATGGCCTCCGGAGCCAGCACGGCACCTATGAACAAGGCTGCAGTTTAGGTGGTTTGTAGTTCAACAATACTGTATTTAAAATTCATTTAACAGATGCAGCCGACTCATAGAGGAAGACTCATTTCTCCTCTGCTCCGATTCCACCACTCTTCCTTCCCAAAAGTCTGCATAACGAAGTAGCTGTGCCCAAAGCACACACTGGTAAGTTTGTCTGACAGACCCATTGCCTTCTCATTATTCAGGCAAAACAGATATGCTATACATTCCAAAAAATTGTGAAATAAGTCATTGCACCCATTGCTTTGCAAAAATTACTGACATGATCTAATTTTCTTTTCCTTTACTAGGTGCTTAAAACTATCATAGCCTCTCCAATTTCTGCCTTAAGAGCACAACTCTACAGGTGCAGTTACATCGGCTCTCTTCCTCCTTCTGGGCAAAGTTCTTGCACAGATCCACAAATGGTTTAGCAAATTATTTCACTTGTGGAGCCAGAGGTAACTTAGCTACAAATTCACCATAAAAGCTTAAAATTAGTCACACCGCACCAGGGAAAATTTCCACCCAGGTCGGTCCTCTGTGTTCAGAAACCAGCACTAGATTCTCCCTAGGGATCTGTACAATGGTATGCACACAGTGCTGCTTCCTAGGATAATCTTCCAACTCCAGAAAATTTCCAACTCTGACTTCTTGAATCAGAGGCCCTTAACAGAGTTTATCTTCTATATATCCATCCAGTCATTTCTCAAATCCATAATTAACATCAACAGCCCTTAACACAGAGAGATCCACTGCTCAGCCATGGACTCTGAAGATTCAACCACCTACTTCACATACCTTGCACCTGCTATCTGTTGCTCCAACACCCATTAATTCTTGTACAGAACAGTGAACGAAAGTCACTTGACGTTCACCCCTTTTCTGCTGCTCACAGCTCTACACACGTGGATCATGTCTCCAGCTCAGTCCTCTCACCCCTAGCCCAAAGAGTCCTACTCTCCTCAGTTGTTCCCTGTACCAAAGCTGTCTCACACTTTGGATCATTCTGGTCACTCCCCTATGAGCATCTTTCAGTTCTCCTGTGTTGTATGACATGAAGGGGAACTAGCATTGAAGACAGTCTTCAAACACAAATGATTCATGTTATTTACACAGTAGGATGTTTTCTTTTTAGTTCTTTTCTTAGTATAAATTTGGTTTTTGATCTAATGAGCACTGAGCAGGTATTTTCATAAATTATTACAAACCTAAAACCTCAGACCTCAGTGGAAGTTGTCAGGTCACAGGGCATTATTTTATATGAAGTTTAAAAGGGGTATGGACTTTGCACTCAGGAAAGGTGTCAGTAATAGATGAAGCCCTCAACAACAAATTGAGTTTCCTACATGGCTCAACTGTGATCCAGGAAGGGATCTTACTCCACAGGTTAACTAATCACACATGATGATCTATCCAGCCCATTTGGGCTTTTCCACAGAATTTGCCAATGAGCTTAAAGCACAATGACCAATGACTTGTGAACGAGGCCCACCAAATTAATCTCCCATAAGAGCCAAGTAAATATTGCTTCCATCTGATGGATGATTCCTAATAAATTGCACTACTTTCATACGTCTCAATCTCACCAGCAATGTCCAGATGCATTCAGTGATTAACCTCTAAAGACATGCTTTTTCTCCCTAGAAACATTAGTTCACTAAATCAAGTTCCAGACTTCCAGGAGTTTGCATAGATAAGTGTCTTCCATTTTCCAAATGCAGGAAATCTGTCAAACTACACCCAGCCTCAACCCGTCACACCCTCTTCTTAACAGACATTCTGCATTAAACAATATACAAACAGCAACTGCAAAATGCCACGTCACATACTGGCACAGCAGAATACTTACAAGTCAACCTGGATAAAATCCTATTTGCAGGTCAGTCTGGATTTTATTTCAAATGGCTTTGGATATTATTCACAGATCCAGAGGTAATAAAATTAAACATGGATTGTTCAGTTGTTTAGAGCCCACAGTTTTCAGTTCACAACATTTTCACTGTGCTCTTCTCCTTCAACTGCACGTTGAAGTAATTTTATTAGTGGAGGAAAGCATAAACTTAAGATGAGAAGAGCAAACCAAAGACAGAAGCAACTAGCTCAGGACCACAGGGCACCAGGATTTCAGTCCTGGCTCTGGCTGCAATGCCTCGTTGGTGGAGCCAACCACAGCAGCAGCCCTGTTTGGATGCCTGCAGGAAACGGTAACTACTGGATGGAGGAACCTGAGCTTCTACCATTTCAGCTAAAAAGATCATTCACATCCATTGGTTCAGGCAGTCGTAGAGCTACTGCGTGTTTCAGTACCAGAAAGCACGGAGACTCGCGGTCGTGTAATCCAGACTAGACAGCACCTAACTTGGACCCTTTGGCCAATCCTCGGAAAGGAGTTGTAGCTTTACTATTCCTGAGAAAGCAGCATATCAACGTCACAAACAATTCAGTTCCTGTCTAGCACAAACACTACATGCAGCTTCAAGTCAGTTCTGTTACATATTCAGTTTCACAAGTACAAAATAGGTGAAACACATGGAGTTCCCAGTGGTACGTTCAAAGTTTCAACATTAGTGACAGGAGGCATTCGACTTGGAAAGGGAAATCTTGCCAGTGTCCTGCTCCAGAGCTGCGTGTGCTTTTCTCGGCTATGGAGAAACACGGGGCTTGTCATGATTAAATTAGATTACTTAGATTTGAAAAAAGGAATCACTAGTAAAGCCACCTGCTTATGAATGTACATTAACTCTTCCATAATCTAGAAGGCATTTCTTTATGTTTGTTCTCTACACTTATGTCTATCCCTTAAAATACAGAACAAGTTCATTAATCATTAGATTGTTTGCCCAAGTAAACCAAGACATACTTGTTTCCAGTTTTATCCATCTAGAGATGTCAAATGATTAAAAAAAACAAAACAAAACAAACAGATCACAGGAGAGAAATTTAGCAAGACAAAGTCATTACCAGGGTGCTCTTTCCTCCAGAGTACTGTTATCAAGGGAATACCATTTACAGTGGTGGATAACTGTTACAGGTTAAGGCTGTAAGACTTGTTCCATACTACTTGTGGTTTATAAACTGATGACAGACACTAAGTTTTTTCCTCACTTCCTTCATTTTCTCAAAATAAGGAGACGACATTATTTGACAGCAACCACTTCCTTCCCCAAGTCCATGTTTTCATTGGATGACGTTGCTAGATCCTGTTGAAACAAGCCAAAAAGCACAAGGTGCCTGTTTCAAAGTGACTGAATCTTTCCCACACTCCTAACTGGAGATGTGTTGAATTTCCTAGCAGTAATCATGAATCAAAACAAAATGAAAGTGGCACTTAGGAGTAAAATTAAAATCTAACACAGTGTGTTTTAAGACATTTTGCCCTCTTGTAATTTCTAAAAA
>VXBL01003755.1:54530-94403 GCA_013400195.1 Aramus guarauna | reverse complement strand
TTCTATGATTCTATGAAGAATAGTTTCTAAGGAAAAAAACACATGTCTATGCTGCAGACATTGTGGGAATTGCTGTACTCCAAAACTCTACTCAGCTAGCTGTGGTTCTCAGAGAAAGTATCTGTGACTTACAGGCAAGGCTGCCTGGTCAGCTGCATGCAAAGGGTCAGGCAGCTGCAAATAAAGGCCACCAAACTAGGAAGAAGGCCTGAAATCTCCTCAAAATCCTAAAGCAGACAACAACCAAGGCTGTGGAAACAATACACTGGACTGGCATGTGCCCAAAAAAGTGAAGCCTAAAGCTACACTTTTATCAACCAAACCTGTAATCTCAAGCAATTAAATTAAGTACATATGACAAAAACTCTTTTCTTTTAAGCCCTATTGACTGACATTAATTCTACTTCAATCTTTTAACCATTCCATCTTTTGGCCACAAATCAATTCGAGATTGACCTAAAATTACTCAGGTCATTTCATTTACCTTTCTAAATATATTGTCATGACTTTCAAACTGTCCCTAGTCTCTTGGAACATACACAGTTCTAAATTTACAAGAAATTGTAGACATGGCCCAGAGATGTCTACTACAAACACAAGCATTTTTTAGTCATCTTGGTACCCTTTTGGAGTCCAAAGGATGGAAGAGGCTGGAGGAACTTGGATCTCCAACCTGTGCATTTCCTTACCTGAAGGTGTTTGTCTGCTCCAGCTCAAGGGCACGAGATGGTATCTCATTAATACCTACTGCTCTCATATGCCTCTCTTGGCCATTCTCTCCTCAAAATCTTAATGCATATTAGGGTGCAGTCAGTCCTATGCTAAGAAATTTGCAATAGGGACTCCTGAAAAATTCCTCAGGCTTGTCACTTGTCCCTGTGAAGAAGAGCCTGGATACTGGGAAAGCAGCATGAGTCAATATATCCAGGGGATGGAAGAGTATTTGCCCCTTGGGATGTGCTACAGATTAGGGGGAATGCAAGACCATTGAGTAAAATGTGCAAGTCCCTCTCAGATATAATTTGTCTTGACTCTGGATTATACACTGCTTACATCATATTTATCTTCTGAGCCAATAACTGAATCTTAACATTTTACAGCATTACCAGACCATTTGTTCTTCATCCATACATCTTCCTTCTGACTGAAGTGGTCCTAAATTTCTGACTTCTTATAAGTTAATTTTCCTTTCAGGACCCTGGGTTTTGTCTTCTCCTCATTCTGAACACCATCTCATTGCTTTCAAAAGAGCCCTCTCCATTATGAATACTTCAACAACCACACCTATCAAAACCCTTCTTTCTCCAGAGCTGATGGTGGCGGTGGTGATGATGATGATAATAATAATAAATCACCCCTAGTGTATCAGGAAAGAGTATTGGGGAGGGGAGAATATACTGGAAGATTAATTAGTCTCTGTAAAATAATTAATATTTATAACAAAAAAACCCCAACCTTATGACAGAAGTCAAGCTCTGCTGAGGCCTGTGAGGCCCGGACTTCATGTTTTTCTTGCCAGTATCTGGTAATCACAAATGCAAAGTAAATCACTGGTTGCTGCCTGTTCAGCACTTTCTCCTCCATGCTCCAGCATTTTAGTCAATGGCATCCATTGCAGCTGGTTTAATGAGTTTATTATTATTTAGTTATCAATCTCTATTTAAAGACATGAACAGTATTGAGTATTCTGCACTAAATATTAGTTAGAGCCAGGATGACTAACAGGGAAGTTTACATACTCATTATCCAAGCTGAATGTATAGCAGGATGAGGAAGCACTTCAGCCTCCAGAGCAGTTTTTTACAAGAATGAAAAATCACCACAGGACACTAAATACTTAAAAGGCATCTCAGCAAAGCAAGTTTCACCATCCCATGCATCTTGCTCTATCCAAAAAATATCCACCTTTCTAAAAAGGCCCCCACAGATACCTTGCTGAGGTCATCAGCAAAGCATGAAGTGGCTGAGAAGCAGCGACTGAGGAGCACTGCAGCAACCCATTTCTGTGTGCTTTGAACACATGGGTATTTGATCATGGGACTACAATCAAGTATTTGTGTAGTCTGAAATACAGCCTCTTGTATGTGAGCTGTGAATATACTCATTAAGAAACTGATTGGGAACAGTTGTGTATTTGTCCTTCAAAAAACCAACATCTTCATGTAATCTTCCTTTGTGGAAGTAGTACTGACAGGTAGACTGACAGTACTGACTGATAGAACACTGACAGGTTGGGACACTTCATTGCAATTCAAAACAAAAACCAAAGTGTCATGACACAAGAATTTAAAAAAAGAAAAAAATCATTTTTATTCCTCTTACCAGCTACCTTCACAGAACAGTAACTGTGGTAACATCAAGTTGTGAAGCAGAGAAATAATGTCATGTTTATAAACTCTCCTTTGCCTGTCAGTCTGGAATTGGAGAGAATTTTCCAATGCTAACTGAATGACAGCAAGTAATCCCAACTGTTAATGGAAGCAATTTATCAACTAAGAACCATTATGAGCATATCTTCATAAACATCCAGGAAGAAAACGATCTCACAGAACTCTTTTCTTAAGTGATACCCACTTGTTCTCACACAAAAGCTTATACCACATTAATCATCTGTATTTACAAACAATGTCTGCAACTGTGTAGGCAAAGTTGGAAGCTGGCAAATATTTTTTTGTTTCCTGCTATTATCTGGCTGTAAGGTCTCACTCATGACTCGTGCATGTGGGCTCTCAGAACTGTTCTGAAAAACAATCCCCACTTTTCTATGCAAAGTCCCAGACTGAGATGTTACAGGCCAAGTTTACTAAAGTTTTCTGCTGTTTACGCCTCCATCCCATACACACACACTAGATGAACCTTCCCCTCTACAGAGACTGAAAAACCTCCGCTGTATGACATTGTACTACTGCAGCTACCAGGTTCACCAGAGCCCTTTTCCACTGCTGTCACTGCCTTGTGCCCCAGGCATTGCTCCCAGACAGGGTGTCCGCCTGCAGCCACCCTTGGCCAGCCAGCATCCATCCTGCTACCTCTGTTCCCAGGAGCTGGCTGCCTCAGCTTACCCTGACACGCATGGCAGGCAGGACTCCTTGGGAAGGGGCTTGTGTGCTCTCTTGCCACCCTGTCAGGATTATTTTAGTTATACTTCCCAACATAAAATAAATACTCAGCCACCTGCGGAGGAAATCCTCTGCTGCACCCTGATTCAGAAGTAGGCATAGATGGTAACAAAGCCCTCCACTATTTGATGAGTTAGCATCAGCAGATCAAAAGAGTAAGCAACACAGTGCTAAAAATCACTGCCAGAAGAGACTTTTAAAAGACCTATAGAAACAGCTCGGGGAGTAAAATCAATTCCTGTTCTGTTATGCAATATATATACCTATTTTTAATAAGATACTGGGTTTCCAGACTACTAGAGGGGAACTCTGCTCTGGAGGTCAGTGCTGATCACTAGCGCTCAGGCTCCCAGTAGGCTGCTTAGTGTGGCTATCACAAAAATGCTTATCTTGTTAAATTACAGCATAATAATCGACAGAAGCCCACAAACCTGCCAAGATTGCTCATAGTCTATGTCAACCAGAAGAGATCAGGATTGAAATAAATCATAGAAGAAAAAAGAAATGAGAAAGAAGAGATCACTGTATGCCTCTAGCAGTAGTTGGTTTTACAATATCTAGCACATAATTGCATGTTACATTTTCATAATGCAGTTTTATTGCCAAAGAGGCTACCCCTTTTCCATTGCATACTGCTTATTCTCATCCATGCAGTATCAATCACCATCCCTTTAAAAACAATTGGTTGGGGTGCGAGGAAGGGGCAGCTTGTAGCAGTGTGGCCAGAAACATCTTAAACCAGCTCTGCTGCTGAAAACTGTGATACAGAATTACATCGTTATTCTTTACAGAAAATGTGACTTAGCAGCCTTGACCTGAAACAGATCCCTTCTTCACTTAATCATGTCACAGTGCTGACGGCATAGTCCTTAAATAAGACACAGATGCTTCAGAGGAACAAGTGTGCATGTGTCAGAGAGGAAGAGATGACTACAACAATTTCTGTGCTAATTGTAGGGTAGACTTGTGATGCTCCTAAATGGGGTTAAGGAAATAAGCCTCAAAAAAAGCACAAAGACAGGAAAAGCAGGTAAAACACATGAGGAAATAGAGTCAGCATGCTGGATCCCACGGAAATGCGAGCCATAAAAGACATTGCAATAGCTGAACTTGTCAAAAACAGTCCATTCTTCTCCTGCAGCCCTCTACAAGCACACAGTTTATAAAACAGGGGTATTAAGTCCCAGATGTTGAGAGACTGGCATGGTAATGCTAGGTGAAATAACAGTCTTCTGGTCAACTCCTTCAAAGATACTAGTTTTATAACCTCAGTGTGTCTATAGAGACAGAGTTTCCTTCTTAAATTCAAATTCTTTCCTGCTTAAGAAAAAATACATTTATCTGCTGAAATTTACAGACAGGAAGTCATTAAGAGTGTGGGAAAAGAGACATCAGTAATTCAGACTCTATCCCACAGGCTTGCATGTATGAGACATGCAAAGCAGTTGCCTGCTCTCCCCAGCTCTGGATTCAGTTTTGAGGCTGTCTTTCCAAAAAAATAGGAGCTGCTTGAAAGGGTCTAGAATCAGAGTGAGGGTGGGGGAAGAAATCGTCAAGCTAAAAAGCACGACTTTGGGAGACAGATTAAAGAAGTTGCAGGGGGGTGTACTTAAAAAAGAAATTACAGAGGATTAAGGGATGTGATAAAGGTCTTTAAAAAATCAGAAGGCTTCTGCAGAGAAAAGGGGGCGAATTGTTCAAGTCCATCATACATAAAACTTAATCAGCAAGCTATGCTGCTGCAGGACTGGGAGACACCACCAGGAGCCTAGGGAGTCCATGGAAACTCCCATGCTGGGGATGGTTAAGGACATGTTATGCAACCCTTTGTCAGGACATAGTTATGTCCTGCCACCAGCTTTTTCATGTCGTGACAGATTTTGACACCATCTCTCATAACTTAACTTGTTAGCAAGGCTGGATGAGTGGACAGTGAGGTGGGTAGGGAATTGGCTGGGTGGCAGGGCTCAGAGGGTTGTGACAAGCAGCACAAGAGTCCAGTTGGAGGTCCGTAGCTAGTGGTGTGCTTCTGCACTGTGAAAGTAGGAGGGATGCAGAAGGGAAGGAAGTTGGTATCTGTTCAACTTTACTCTTAAGTGAAAAAAAATTATATTTCAAAAGGATGCTCAAAACTCCGTAGTCTTTCAGCAAGTGACAAGGTGTGTACCCTTTTTGGCTGGCTCCTGTACTCACTCAAGCAACCCCCTGATCACCTGCTGATCCAGCAGTCAAGAAAGCAGACCTATTGCACAGCACAGCACCCCATTTTGGTCACTCCTGCATACGGAGGCACAAAGCTGAGTGCTTTAGGTATTTCTAATGAGAGCTGAACCATAGGCCTGAAGCGTGTTTGGCAGATGCATTAACTATATTCAGGTAGAAATCTGTTTTGCTGTCAATAGGCCTGCTCCATAGCACTGCCAAGGGAAAACATATGCTTTTCATCCATTACACCGGCCTTCACTGCGTCTATCTTACGTGTTTGCCTGCTGAGTAGCCTTTGAAATCTCTCTTAGTTAAATGAACTACGATACTGGAACACTTTTGCCAATGTAAAAATGCGTACCTAATGTGTATACCCTGCGTAATACCTAATGTATACCTAGTGCAATTTGTTTTTGCACTTTGAACCAATTTTCTTAGTGCAACAAAAGCAGACAGGGTGCAGGATTTGTACTACTACATCTCCTGTCACATCTAGATGGTCACGCCAGTATGCGCTCAGTTCTGCCAGCGAGGCAGTTCAGAGATTCACCTGTCACCCCTCTGTATGGGAGATGTGAGTAAGCAAAGATGCAGCAGCTCTTCAGCAATCCAGGGGCCACCTTGCCTTTGCTATCTTCTGCTCTGGGTGGGAACCTGCTGGCAAAGCAATTTTGCTGCTACTTCTCAGCCCTTGGAGGGGCGGCAGCACTCCCCGATTGCTTCCCATGAGGCTGGGGACCTCCCTGGGGGCCCGGCAAAGGCACACAAGTGAGACTTTGCAAACCACTGCCTGTGTTGCCGTTCACTAGCCCTGTAGCCGTTCTTCGGGCACAGCACCTGGGGTGCCCCAGTTTTACTCCCGGGAGACGGAGGCACCTATTTAAACCCTGATAAAACACCTTTGGGTCCCTTCTGGTTTCCCGTAACGAGACGCATCGGGCTATTTAAGTAGCTGCCCAGCGCCGTCCCCACGCCTGCATCCCGGGACGGCGGTCTCTCACCCTCCCCTGGGCAAAGACCGCGCCCGCAGCGCAGCTCGGCCCCCGCCGCCCCCAGCCCGCAGCGCGGCAGGGCCCGGCGGCAGCGCCGGTGCAGGGCGGCCCTCTCCCGGCAGCACCGCGCACAGCGCACCAGGAACCGGGCGAGGAGGTGGGTCTGGCTGATGCTTTTCGGAAAGCTAGGCGGGCAAACGGGGCAAAGGGCTGGAGGATTTTTGTTGTTGTGGTGGTTGAAGTTTAGTTTTTTATGTATGTTTTTGTTGTGGGGTTTTTTTTAAAGAGTCGGTAGATAGGGCTGCCTCCCCTTGCTGCTAGACAGCAACTCCTACTACACTTAGAAACCTCCCACTGGGCTTTCCTTGCCTTTGGCTGGGTCCTTCGAATCACAATTTGGAAAAGCTGGCTCTGGATATGGCAGGATTTCATTCTGGGTATTCGTCAGCGATAGCCATTTGGGCCACATTTATACATACTGTGTTCACATTGTTACTGCACAAACGGCAATAAAAACTTTCCAAACAGAAATGTAGTTTAGAAAGCCAACATTGGTTTATTCAGCACTGGGTGCGTGGGGGAATCTCTCCTCCTGACATACACACCTCACCTTTAATCCCTTATACATTTATACCCTTAAGTTACAAAATCACTACACAATTACATTTACATCATGTAATTACCTTATTATGATTGGTAAAAAGTTTTCTCGCTTTGATTTAAAGCAATATACTTCAAGAAATTTAAAGAGCATGCCCAGTGAGGGGTGGCCATACCTTGAAGGTGGGTGGCTTTTAGAACGGAGGTGTGTTTTGGTATTACAATTAGATTATGATGAACAAAGTTCAGTCAAAGGACATGATTTTGACAGAAGATGAAATATTACTTGTACCCACCGCCAACTATGTGCTTTATCTATTCAATCATTCACGTCAGGTTGGGGCTATACAATGGACGTAATTGGCAGCCACAAATTGGTTACCAACATCAAGTGAAACACAATCGCCCAACCATCGCCATACAGTTCTGCTCAGAATGTTCCCTTCCCATCACTATGATTATCCATTCGGTTACAACATCACTCCTGTCAAAGTCATTGGGAGGGTCACATTCCTAAAAAACCCCTGCCTATCTCAAATGGATGGCCAGACAGATGAAGTTTAGGTTAAAGCAAAGAGCTTATGCTTTGAAGCAACAGAGGTTATAAATGACTGACACCGTGGCTGTTTGAGACCAGGTACCCTTTGAAACAGACTATTCAGATATTGCCAGTCTTCATCTTCTAAGTATTTGTTCCTTTTTTTCCTCACTGACATTTCGAAATGCTTTGCCTTTGTAGTAGCTAATTTATATTTGCTTGCGTTGAAATATACCCTAACAGAGAGCTTCCTCTATCCATACATCACAAATTAATACTTCTGCACCTCTACCACTGCAGCAATTCAGTAACTGACTTTGAACAGTGTGATATATGGATTGTGGCTGCAGGTTTTAAATTTAAGCAGTTCCTGCTTTCAACTTTCCATTTTCTTATCCAGCCCCCTTGCCTGTCATGGCACTCCAAGTAGAAATGCATGTTCCTTAGCCCTTTACATAATCAGATTTTTCTTTATGACATTATGGTCTGTAATCAGATCAAACAAAAAGGAGACAAATGTAAGCCTTGCTTGCTCCTCAGCGTAAATCCACAGCCTTCTCCTGGATCTCCAGGTGCTAGAGAGGGAATGGCCCCTGGGGAGAGGGGGCACAGGGTGAGCTGCAGTGGGGCAGCACCCCCAGCCCAGACGTGCCCCTCAGCTGCCAGCCAGCCGTGCCAGGGCCAGGATGCAGACAGGGCCCTGCCAGTAGTCTTCCAGAAGTGATCCCCATGTGGTCTCACTTAAGCTTTCCCTAATAATTCACCCCAGGCATCTGCCTCGTAGACACTCTGGAAGGTCACCCAGTATAATCTCCATTGCCCAGCATGCCTGGGCAGCACTGCCCTCTACTAACCTTCAGGCTGGTAGTAAAAATGGTAGCAAAAACCAAACCAGGCAAAGGGCTACTACTTTTGTGTGTGACTCATAATGAACAAGAACAATGCCAGTGGTCCAGAAAATGGGTTCTGGTGCTGTGGTTTCATGCTTTCTGTGGGTCTCCTGTAGCAAACTTTGCTGCTTGCTTCTCTTAAAAATAGATAAATAGCAAGGCACTAACTTACAGCTTCTTCCCATTGCTTTCCAGTATTTAATGAAAATATAATGGCTTTGAAGAATAAGGGATTGAATGCTTTGCTTCACTAGAAATTCTGTTTAAGAAGGGTTCTGACTGCCGTGTACCCACAGCAGTTTAGAAGAGGAGGTGTGATTGCCAGCTGCATGGTTTAATGACAGCAATTTAATGGAACTAAGCTCATGACTTAATTATATTAATTGCCAGACCTGAAAGGTTGCAGACTGCAAAGTGCCACAGAAACCTGGCTTTTCAGCTGAAGAAATACCTATTTCAAATTGAATGTGAGTGTTTAAGTAGAAGCAGAGATGATCACGCTAATTGCCCAAAGCCATGATCTCAGAGGTTAAAAGCCCAGCCACCTGACATGACAGTGTGTAAAAATTGTCATGCAATGAGAAGTAAAACATGCAGGTGAGTGAGGAGGAAAACATCAGACATTTCTGGAACATGGAAAGATCTATTTCTTTGCAGGAATGTAGGTTTCCTTTTTAATGTGCTATAGATCATGGCTGTTGCTGAGTAAAGATCTTCATTTTTCCATGACATCCATATGGGAATACATTCGCATCCCTCCATCAGAAAGCTAATTTGGAGTTGAAGGAAGTGTGGTATTCTTGGCTTCTTTCAGGGTCTGTTCTGGAATTCATAAAGGTACTGAAATCTGCGATGAGGTCTTGAAGTTAATGCAAGCAAGATGGGTTTAAATTACCTTCTCAAAGCTGATTTTGTTCCATTTGCTTGGCTTTCTCTTTGACAACCTCGTTGTATAGAAAATGTTTTGCAAAAGCAAACGATCAGTAAATATTTTGTCAGTAGAGTACACTTCCTTAAAAATAGGAAAGTTGAGCTTTCCTGCAGGGGACCAGCTATGTTTCAGAATGAGAAAGATTATATGGTATTTTCTCTTTGAGGCTCAACACGTATTTTTTCTCTCTTCTTTTGAATCCAGCAATGGGTTTTAATAATTAAATGTGCAAACGTAGCACAAAACTTAAAGAATCTGAAGCTTGTTAACATTAACTGTGTCAAATGATAGCTACCCCAGTATCAAATCAGAGCTTGTTAATAAAGGTGTAGAACAGGGTTTTCTTTCCTCTTCAACAAATATTTTGGTAACTTGCAATACTGTGGTCTTATCACTTTGATAAGATAGAAAGCCCCAGCTGTTAAACAAAACAACCAAACATTAATTATCTGTTGAATGTTTCTGTTACTATTTATGTTAACATGTAGAATATTTTGCCAGCATTTAGACTAAACCTACTATAAGAAGGGGAAGGCCAAAGAGACACAAAAGTTCTGGTCAGTAACTCAATTGTGGAAGAGAGAAGTAGAAATTGGCAGGCTCCTGTATGACAAGGTTATAACAGTTCCTAAATTTTCTGCAAAGTTTATGATCACATCCTTTTTTGTTTTCCAGTATTTTGACTTAAAGCTCTCTTCTGATTTCTTGTTTGTTCAACAAGCCTTGGAACAAAGCCCACTTCATAACTTCAGCCAATTTGAGCTCAACGTGTTTTGGCTCATTCGCATATTAGGTAAACAGGTGTGAATGAAACCTAAGCATTCTTTGTAAAATGAATAAATCCAGATCATAACAGTAGCTATCTTGTGTTAAAGAACATGGTTAAAATCCTGTCTGCACTGAAAAGGAGACATAATTATGCCTGGATCAGACATCTACTTTCTTAGCGACATCTCAGTTCAGAAAGATGCAATCCATAGGATATTGTTGTAACTTCTTAGGCTTTCGTCTTTTTAAGATAAAATTTAATATTATTTTGAAATGAGAAAAAGTTGATTTTTTTTTTCTCAATAGAACTTGCTGTTCCTTTTGGTGTCATCAGCAATGATAAAACCACAGGGAAAAAACGTCCAACACTTTGTGTCATTTTAAAAAGAATTAACCAAGTTTAAGAAATTCACATTTTGCTAAATCCACAACGGGAACAAATGCCAACTAGTGACTAAGAAAAAATTTTCATATCCATAAAGAAAATTCTTCTAAAATCAGAGTTCACCCTAATGATAACTTAAGAGCTTCCAGCAGATTTCTCAACAATCTGTGTAGCAGTTGGCAAAGCCAAACCTAAATTTCTCATTACAAACATATTGCAAATGTAAGCAATATTGATCTCAACAGTGAAACACAGTATAATCATCCACTGATGCAACGGGGAGTTGCAAGCTTTTAACTTAACTTCCAACAAGTTGGTCTCTGCAGACCTACTTGTTGAACTCTATTTCAACAGGCTGAATATTGCTTAGAATAAAAGCTGTGGAAAATAAGAATATGTTTTCTCTGGTCCTTTGTTTCTCAAAGCTTTTTGATTGTCATTCTCTAGCATTCATCTGCATTGTATGTTCTGTACCAAAAGGAACAGAGCAGCCACTAGAGCAGTGGCTTTGCCATCATGTTTGCATTTAAAAGGAGAGGAACCATTTCCCATGTTTACTTCAAAGCAGCCAGCCCTTGTGCCTTTGCATTTCTTATATGTTCTGTGGAGTACAACCCAATGCTACCAGCAGCATTGGAAAATACATTAAAGCCTGGGTTGGTCCCCTGTCGACAAGGGACACACAATCTTAAATCTTGCAACACTCTCTTGAGAAGTAAATGGGCATTTGTGAGACTGCAGATTGTTTAAAGCAAAGCACACACTCACTATACATGAGCTGAATGAAGCAGGCTCAGCCTGTCTCCCAGGAATTACTGCCAATGGCTGCTGTGAAACCACATAGTCCATCTCTCCTCACTATTTTAGTTTCTACTTATCAGCCAATATGCTTTGATTGTGAATTCTTAGAAATATTTCATCGTTTCTTCCTTGCTGCCCTGCTACGTGTTCCAGCCTCACCAACACACGCAACTAGCTTTATAGCCTTATTGGGACGAACCTGGAGCTAGAGGTCCTGTGAGGAAAGATCTCACCAAAAGTGACAAGGAGGTGGGTTTAGGGGAGGTGCAATGCAGCAGCTGGAGCTTTAGCTGAGAGTTGGAGCTAACGCTGCTTGCTGTTGCCCCCTCTTTGGAAAGAAAACAGGCATCGTTAATGGTTGGACCATAACCACCAAATCACAATTAAGAAATCAGTAGTTCTGAATCAATATGGACTACACTTCTAACAACAGTAGTAACAGGTCTTCTTTAAAGTAAAAAAAAAATCAAGCTCATAAACTAGGTTTAAGGGGGTTTTTTTAATCATTATAAATAATAACATACTAAAACAGGCAGTTTACCGTAAACAAGTGAATATTAGTATTTTTTCCTCACAGTCTGTAATAACTGTACAAGTGGTTATGTGGACTCCAAGGGCATGTTATTTGGGACCCAACAAAAAAACAATGGTATGACCCTGAGGAAAAGCCCCTCCAAGCTCATGTGTCCTGTTGTACTGGTTGCTCTCACAGCAAGTTAAAAAAGGGGTGCTGGAAGTCAAACTCATGTTTAAATACTCTTGAATGCATTTACACCGCACATCTGCATGCTGTTACTGCCCTTAGATTACAGCAGTAATGCACCATGCTGGGCGCTGCGACTGCCAGGTGCTGGCTGCTGCACGGCGAACTGGAAGGCGCTCAGAGTGATGCCAGTATGCCTCCCTGGAGCCCAACAAAATACAAGCTGCATAAAGTTAAAAAAAAAATTGTGAACTAGCAAGTGAATTGACATATTTAGAGAAGAAATAAGATTTCTGGAGAGAAATTTTACTAGTACAGCCTTTCCTCACTAGTGTCTTGAAAATCCATTTTTCATAATTTTTTTAGTCTGGAAGAAATGAAGTGCTCTGAAATAAAATTAAAATAGTACGAATCTGGTACTGTACATGATTTTTTTTCTCATGATGTCCCAGTCTTATACTTCTTCATCCTTATTTTTCTGTCTCAATAGTTGTCTGAAATGGACGCTATTGTCATTTACAAAAATAAATCAATTAACATTTTGAGCTAGATTTACTTTGTGTAAGGGTTTGCCTGTTCCCCTGTGGGGCAGGAAAAAAGTTGTAATAAAACCAGCATGAATGAATGCACACCTGCCTAAATACTCTGAAATACCAGGGAGTGCTCCTGAATATGGGAAGAAGTGACAAATTCAGCTGAAGCCTGGAGTGAGTGTGCAAAACCAGCTTCCTTTGCTGGTTAGCTCCCGGGTGGTCGGGGGAGAAGGCTCCTTCCCCGCAGGGAGATGCTGTGAGGATCCAGACCCTGTGTGGGGATCCTGTGGTTGTGGACACAGACTATTTCTGCCAGGGCAAAGATGCAGGAATCAGGCTTGAAAGGTGCCCCTCGACATCATTCCCAGCTCTAGTCTTCCTGTAAGTCCCAGGAAACAGCAGGGAGGGAGGAGGCAAGTGCCTGTGGTGTCTGCAGGTTCAGCGAGGAAAAACTGAGGAAAACCATCATGCCGTCAGCTCCACTGGGGTGCAATGTCACATCTTCACATCCTCTTCTGGCTCGGTGTTCATGTGTACAGGAGATGCACCACCAGCACCACCCCAGCTCCTTCTGCCTCACACTAAACAGCCCCTTCACCCCGTACACCCCCAGGCACGTAGGAAAGGACCATCCTCTGTCACCTTGCATAGTCTGAACAGCCGGATGCAGTGAGCACACTTGGCCCAGCAATATGCAAAATCCTGAATAAGATGGTCCTCAGAACAATTGTCAGTATTATTTAAATGAGCCTCAGTGTTTCCTGACCTTCCTAACAATTTCAGGAGTAGCCAAGTAGCTTTCTGGAAAAAAAGAGACATGCGTATACACACAAATATAAATGCTTATACCCACATGTCTATATATAGGTAGGTTCTGTGATGAATTAAATGGAAGTGCTACTTGTTTTCCGCAGTCAAGTAGTTAGTTCAGATCACTACAATTCTCTTGTGAAATGACTTTTCAAGTGAATTCTTAATTTTTAATCTTGATTCATTGCTTAACTTGGTTTTGAAGGAGTATTTATGAGGTTATTTCTCAAAGGAAATTTTTTCATTCCACTGGTTTAGTTACAGTGGTTTTGTGGCATGCTATATAACTAAGTATGACAACCCATTTAAATTGCATTAATATAAATTCTACTCTTAAAAGTTATACTGCAGTTCTCTTTTTAAGAAAGAGTGGATATACATTCAGACAACAGTGTTTTGTTGCAGATAGACATCTTTTACATCAACTGACACAGACAGAGACCAAATATAATCTTCTAACTTAAGCTCAGGCAGAAACAGTGTCATTTGCTGGGAGGAAATGCACTGAACTTCCCCAGTTTAGCCCACCAGGTCACAGTGGGTTACCAACCCCAGAAGCAGCCAATTCTGGACAACGTGCCAACTTGTGCTGCGGGTTGTACATGTACGTGCACGGGTGGGAACCTCCTCTGCCTGCATGACTCCCTGCCCTGCTCAACCACCTATGCAGAATGGTTGCTCATGGATGCCGAGGAAGAAAATAGTAATTTTTCCTCTCCTCTGAAACAATTTTTTTTGCCATGGTGAAAGTTTTCTGTCTACCATGGAGTTTCTCTATCTCTTTCTGAAAGGTTTAAGGATAGCTCCCTCTAATTTTTCCCACCTTCCTACATCCATCTACATGGATGAACAGAGGATACTGCTGCTGTTGTTTCCAGGTCTGAGAAAAGAGCAGGAAATCCAGTAACTGACCAAAGCTGAGCTGATACAGGTGTGATGGAGCAAGACAGGCAGAATTTAATAAACAGGCAGGAAAAGATAAATTTTTTGAGAGCAACATTTTTTTATAGTGTTTGAGCTTCCCATTTCTCCCTCACAAATGTTGTATGGGAAATAAGAGGCAGGAGAAATAAAAGGGTTAAGAACAAGGACTAAGCCTGTCAAACCAGGCAGCCTAGCTAAAACAAATGGATCCTTTCATGCTAAGTTGGATTTGCCCAGTGCAATGTTTATAGTTGGGCAATAAATAGACAAAAAGCCTTATTATTTTGCCAAGGAGCTAGAAATATCCTTCAGGCCAAGTCAAAGCTGCTTCTTTCTAATTTGAGACTCCAGTGCAAACTGAAGTTCTCTCTCACACAGATGCACAGTTTGTTCTTCTGAACCTCAAAATAAGCTTTCAGAAAGTAGTTACCGAACAGGAGCTGAGCCAAAGACCACGCACCATCAGCGTCCTCCCCTGATGGCAGGCATCTCAGGAAGTGCCAGTCAGCTCTGCGTTCATGCGCTGACGTGGCGCCAAGAATATTCTTCAGCCCGAGCCCTTTTCAAGCGCTTCCTCAGCCACCCTTCTGTCTCTACAGTGTTGGTTTTACTCAGCTTCAAGCAATAAACAAACCTGTCATTTATACCTTTGAACGACACGCTTGAGGATGGCAGTCAAATCAGAAAGTTGAGAAGATTCAGCAGAAGGCTGCGCTTTTAGTTTCAAAACTCCTGCTTTCCCAGGACTGTCATCCCTTCTCTCCTGAAGTAAACACATACAGACATCGACTGTGTGGCTGCTTCAACCGCACTAGCACAGCTCACAGGACGTTCACTGTGAATACAGCCTCCAGAGCTTGCAGGTGCACACAAAGCAGGCCTGAAGGCAGCAACCAGCAGAAGCTGGAACTTAAAACGTCCTGAAAGCAGCAGCATCAACAAATGTAAACACTGGACTTTCAAAGACATGTACATTTAAGCAGCGGCACCAATTTTCAGAACTGCAGAGCAAGGCAGGTGCCTAACTTAGGTCTCTTGATGGGGCTGCTCAGGCTGTAGAGCTAAGCACCATCTGCTTCCTCCGTTAATGGGCATGTTCCCATGAAATGCCAAGGGCCAAGTTCCTTCTGGACACACCTTCTCCTTCCCTGCCTGGAGAGGGAGCCTCAGGCAGCCAAGTTCCTAACATCAACATCTTAAGTAAAAGCCTGATGTGGCAGTTAGTCCAAACGAGACTCTAGTCCTCCTAAAATTAGAGGCACTGGTATATGGGCAGACTTGAGAACCAAAAGCAGTGCTATCTCCTCACAAGAAGTCCCCTGTTGCCATCTGTTGTAAGAAAAATTATTTCAATTGGGGTACTTCAGAGCTGGGATATAATAATGTGAATGACAAAGTAACTGTATTTTCAGCTTTTATTTAAAAAAAAAAGACATCACATTTACATTTCAGAATATTTTTAAACAAGGCCTTTTTGTTAAAGCTTTAGATATCTAAAAAGTGTCTACAAGATTCACACCTGCATGGAGCTTTGCAAATCACACAGAAGTCACCAAACAGCTATATTGCACAAAGATCCACACAATACCACACCGTTCTTAGCTTAGTCTACATTGTAAAGTGCTGTTTCATAGGAAGAAACTTATTCTGGAAAAGTAAGTATTTGGATAGGCAAGTACTGCTGAACTGTATTTCTAGAAGGTGACACTTCCATTGTAGTGGAATCTGACTGTGTTGACAGTGCCTCTGACAGTGTGTTTTTTTATTTAATAAGCTGGAGTAAGCACCATAGAGTACTGTAATGAATGCATCCTAAGTATTCAAGTAACACCAAAAGGCAAATCAATTTTTAAACTCAGAATGAGATAAATACAGACATATCAAAAGGTAGATACTGTTTAAAGTAGCATCAGTCTCTGTCCAGTAGAATAAGTAATTGCATAGCAGAGTACATCTTAAATGAATGTAAGATAAAGCTATAGTAGAAAAAAACCCTAAATTTTTGATTTCTTACTTCTATATTCTCAAGCTAGTAAAATTTACTTTTTTTTTTTAAATAAATGAGTCCAAGGGACTGTCTTCATATATAAGATAGATTGTTCAGTTTATGAGTATTTCTATAAAGTAATGAAAGGCCAAAGCCTGGTGATATTGGTCCAGATGCTTATAAAGAATCTGAATGTGGAACTGTAGAGTGCTGTGACATAAAACCTGTAATTTAGACCAGTTTCTGAAACAGACAAATAAAAAAGTATACATTTGTCTGAGAACAACAAATTCAAAAGTTCAACCTATAATCTATAGCTTTAAGCCTAGGTTTGGTAGATGAAGGACAAATGGCGATTATACAATGCGAGAAGTCACGGCTACTGAAGAAAAAATCCTGTCTCCTGGGTCTGTTTGGCTACTGGGCTCACACATACAAGAACATGAGCCATCTACTCAACAGAGTGCACTAATATGTGAAAGTTCTCAGTGCTTGACTAGCTAATCATGGTTTAATAAATGACTGAGGGGAAAAAAATGTGGAAGGAACAATAAATTTTACCAGCAGAAAGAGATTTGCTGCACCTTACTACAACTTAAGTTGCTCCAAGATCTGGAAAAGCAAGCAAACAAAAAAATGATCATGTTTGTGTTACCTATGAAGCTACTCAGAAACATTCAAGTCTAGAAGTGACTGAAGAGCTGCAGGAGGCCCTCAGGACTAAGTGACTAGGTAAACAAGCAGATGAAACTCAACATTAACAGATGCAAAATGACACACAAGGTGGGGAAACCCTGTATGTGCATAGCTTGTTTACAGCTAACCATCACGATTGTGTGGAAGACACTGCAGAAGAAACTGTAAACGTCAGCATAATACTCGGTATCAACCGAAAAGGCAAATATGGGTTTAGGACTATGTAAAGATGGAAAACCCAGAATTTTGTCATTCTTCACAGCAACAGAGTGTCTGTATGGAGGGCTCCTTCAGTCAGCCTCAGAAGGTGAGAGGAGAAAGAGGGGCAGCAGGATGCTCACCAGTACAAACTGGCTTCCATCCAGTGAGAAGAAATAGGAAGCGGATGGCAAAATGGGAAAGAAAGGCTATGATAACCATCTTTTACAAAAAGAAATTACCTAAAGGGTAACTAGCAAGGGACAATTTGCCCTTTCTCCTGCAGGAGAAAGTTCCAGAAGAAACCCACTGCTTCACACCTGCTGTATGGGACATGGAAGTACTTCCCACACAAGCACACAATGAAGCTGTGCAACATAATTCCATACAGCCTTACTAGGGCAGAAACATCTGCGGTTGACAAGAGGTTGCCCTTGCCAGACCTTTCAAGCTCCGAAAAGGCTGTCATGCTCACTTTGGCACAGATGACATTTCTGCCAATTTCTTCTGACAGTGGCCACCAAACAGAGGCTTAGAAGAGAGGACACTGGGAGGGGTGGACTCCAGGTCAGATCAGTACGACAGTTCAGACAGCAAACCACACAAAGGCTTTGCATTATGACCTACATTCATTTAAGTGTATTGTGATTTTCAGGTCCCATTTCATAGCTCTACAGCTGTATACATGTACTTACTAAGCATACTTCACACACATTCATCAAGACGCAACACTATCCCCAAATTAGAAAGCATATCCCCAAATTAGAAAGCACCAAGTATGTATTAGAAACATCCTTCACTTTAGATCCTTAATTTTTCACAACGAAGTTAACAGTGCAAGTACCCAAATGTTTTTTTACGTAGATTTCCATAAACAGATGCAGTCCACCTCTGTGCCCAGTAAGATCACGTAACAGATCCTCCTGGAAGGTATGTCGAAACATATGGAAGACACAGAGGTGATCAGAGACAACCACCATGGGTTCACCAAGGGCACATCGTGCCTGACTTATTAGTGGCCTTCTGTGATGGAGTGACGGCATCAGTGGACAAGGGCAGAACTATAGATGTCATATACCTCGACTTCTGTAAGGCCTTTGAGAGGATCCCCCACAACATCCTTACCTCTAAATTGGAGAGATATGGGTTTGATGGATGGACTGTTTAATGGATAAGGAATTGGCTGGGTGGCCACATCTGAAGAGTTATAGTCAATGGCTCATTGTCCAAGTGGAAACCAGTAACAAGTGGTGTACCTCAAGGGTCTGTACTGGCATCAATATTATTTAATATCTTCATTAACAGCACAGTGGGACTGAGTGCACCCGCAGCAAATTTGCAAGACACCAAGCTGAGCAGTTCATTCACGAGAGGAAGTGATGCCATCCAGAGGCACCTTGACAGGCTTGAGGAATGGGCCCATGTGAACCCTCTGAGGTCCTGCACCTGGGTCCAGGTAATCCCCAGTGTTGATACAGACTGNCCATCCAGAGGCACCTTGACAGGCTTGAGGAATGGGCCCATGTGAACCCTCTGAGGTCCTGCACCTGGGTCCAGGTAATCCCCAGTGTTGATACAGACTGAGGGATTGAGAACAGCCCTGCAGAGAATGACTTAAGGGTCCTGGTGGATGAAAAATTGGACATGATCCAGCAATGTGTGCTTGCAACCCAGAAAGCCAGTTGTATCCTGGGCTGCACAGACAGAGGGGTGCCCAGCAGAGCAAGGGAGGCGATTCTCCCACTCTGCTCTTCCAAGACCCCACCTGCAGTACTGCATCCAGCTCTGGGGTCTTCAGCATAGAGCAGGTCCACAGGAGAGCCATAAAAATTATCAGAGGGCTGGAACACCTCTCCTGTGAAGAAAAGCTGAGAGAATTAGGGTTGCTCAGCCTGGAGGAGGCTCCAGGGAGACTTCATTGCGGCCTTTCAATACATAAAGAGGGCTTAAGAGACAAATGGAGAAAGGCTTTTTGCAAAGGCCTGTAGTGACAGGACAAGGGGCAACAGTTTTAAACTGAAAAAGGATAGATTTACATTAAATGTAAGGAAAACATTTCTAATGATGAGGGTGGTGAGACTCTGGAACAGGTTGCCCAGAGAAGTTGTGGATGTGTCATTCTATGAGTCTATGAAAAACTACTATGTGATAGAGTTTTCAACATGAAAGGAACAGAAATTTGAGAGGAGATATCCTTTAAGGCAGAAATTGGGTCTCAGAACTTAAACAGTGCATTTTTAACATTCTTACTAAAAAACCAAGCTGCTACTTGATTAAAAAAATAACTTATAGAAACAAGTATTAAAAGAAATACCTTATTTGTTTTTAAAGTTCACATATTATTACTCATGTCAATAACTCATTTGCTCATTTGGGGTTGTTCAGCCTGGAGAAGAGAAGGCTCTGGGGAGATCTAATTGCGACCTTCCAGTACCTAAAGTACCTACCGGAAAGATGGAGAGGGACTGTTCATCAGGGAGTGTAGTGATAGGACAAGGGGTAATGGGTTTAAATTAAAAGAGGGTAGATTTAGATTAGATGTTAGGAAGAAGTTTTTTACTGTGAGGCTGGTGAGGCACTGGAACAGGTTGCCCAGAGAAGCTGTGGATGCCCCATCCCTGGAAGTGTTCAAGGGCAGGTTGGATGGGGCTTTGGGCAACCTGGTCTAGTGGAGGGTGTCCCTGCCCATACCAGGGGGTTGGAACTAGATGATCTTTGAGGTCCCTTCCAACCCAAACCATTCTGTGATTCTATGATTCTGTGATTCTTTTGCCTAAATACCAGGTACTATTTCTCACACATGCAAACACTTCTGATTTTGGACTCTAAAGTCTGATGTTTAAGGTCAAATTGCACTTTATGTATTTTATATAGCCTATAGTAAAAGCCTGGAAGAGTAAAGAAACTTACCATTATGCCACCAACTATATGACACCAGGTGTCAGAATTAGAGTTTTACGGTACAGTCACATTAAAGGTATATGACATGCAATCAGATTCTAGTTTACCCTCCTCTTTCCCAATACAACCTAAATGTTCAGCTGCACTTCTGATTTCTCCCTGCTTTATATTGCATTTTTGCAAATGTTATTTCATGCTGAAAGGCCCAACCCCTGGTGCTCAGGGGTTAATTGGAAAGCATTTGACCCCTCAGAGGTATTCAGGCAGATTTTTTAAAAGGAGAATGGCAATCACACGCTGTCAGTTTTGACTTCACAAAATGCAAAACTGACTAGGTAAGGATTTAAGTTACATAGAAGGCAGATTTCTACCCCTGAAGAGTAATTTTGGTTGCTAGTCAAACTTCTTCACTGTTTCCCCCTGGGAAGAAAGTCTGTGGAGAACGGCATCACAAGAAAGGCAGGAGAGTTCCCAAAAGAACATTTCCAACTGGTGTGGGAAATGCCTGAACCGTTTGTTTAAAAAAACCATGACCCAGAGGTTTGTGAGCAACACATAAATAGAATGTTATTAATCAGGACTGAAAACTAAGGTAGAATTCTTCTGCTTTCATTTTCCATCTCAGAACAGCAATGGGAAGAGATTACTGCACTAGATGTCATCGTGGTACTCCCCATACTTTGCCGTGACAGCTTCCTCAAGATGAATTGCTGCGCCACCCAATAAGGCAAATGCTGGGTACATTATGCCAGAGCAGTCCACCTCGCACTCATAAAGGCATTTCATACAGCCTGCGTCGTAAAACCCCACCTTGCCTTTGTCACAGTCCAGGCAGATGCCCAAGCACGATGGCAGGGGAAGGATTCTGCTCGCTGGATCCTTTGGGGCAGCAGGTGTAGTGGGGATAAAGAACTTCTTCATGCCTAAAGTGACCAGTGTGAAAGGCTGTGATGAGTCAGAGAAGGCGTCCTCACTCCCACTGTCGTGACCACTGTCTTGCTCATATCTAGAACAGAAGAAGAACCATTTGCTTCTGTCAAATTCTGATGTGGAATCGTTGATGTGAACTGGAGAAAACATTTTTTGTAAGATAAGTAACACCACACGATCACCCACAGAACCTTGTGGGGTAAAAATATACCTAAGCCCGGAGGGAAGACGCATTTAGTAGGTGGAGAACACTCACTTGGGCCACTTCAAACAATTAATAACAGCTAAACTCTAACGAGGATGAGACCACAGAAGGCTTTACTAAGGAGCAGATGTATCTAAATGTACTCATGCTAGGCAATCATTAATGAACCTACAGGTAAAGTAAATTAGTTAACTTGAGAAGTAATTTAGCGAATATGACTAATTATTACAGACATATCTAGCTTTACATAATGTTAAACAACAGCAGTAAATACATTTAACATTACTGTTGTCCTATGAGTTTTCCACGCTACTGCTGCATTACATTGTCTTTAAAATTCACAACACAAAAAGTAGTGGTTTAAGGTTTTTGTGGTGGGTTTGAGTTGGTGGTTTTTTTTAAAGAGCTCTGCCTGAAGGCTCACCTGTACCCGTTTCTCAGCTAGTTACTGGGGAAAGTTTGTAGCCAGATTTCTTCAGTCTACATGCTTTTCCCCCTACTTCTGTCCCCAGATGACGACAGACCAGAGAAGCACATTCTTCTGTGCAGACAATCCCTAGCTAGGTTTGCGGTTTTGGGGTGTTTTGGGGGCAGATGGGATGTGTATCAGCTAAAGTTTTCCAGATATTTATGTGGATAAGGAAAAAGAAATCAAGAAATCAGGATCTAACATCTCACTTTGCAAAAAGGCTCCATCTGACTTTAAGCAGTTCAAGTCATTTGCATTTTTACACTTTCAGTAAGTTATACAGGAGGAAGCCAATACATTTTCTAGATTCCTGAAAAAGCTAAGAGTCCCCAGGAGACAGTCTTCCAGCCTCCAGTTCCTAGACACATCCAGGCTTACTACAACTGTGACTGAGAGGTGAAAATCATTTTGTTGGTTTGTCCACTGTACTTTGGCTTGTGCTCAGTAGCACTCCAGTACCTTATGCAACCATATAGCCTGGGATAAGCCAGTGACTTGGAATCCATCGTCACGCAAGCTACAGCAAATATACACAGCTTTGCACAGTGAACACTGTACCTCTGAACAGCTGCCAAACCTAGTACGCTAAGGGAATTAAGGCAGTGTCTTGCTATTAAGAATTAAGAATTGCTTCAGTCTTGCAACTGATGCTTTTTTTTTAACCTTCTTGCTTTAACTGACATATCTTGACATCTATAGGAACCTGATTTCTTCCCCCAAAAGAAAGAAAATAGGACTTTGTATAATTAGAATATCTTTCTACTAATAGTGGGGGATGAACAGGACAAACTGCTTACACCATATCCTTCAAGCCACTTTCCTCTGGTTATGTTCACCTTGTGTACTAATTGAGACCAAACTCGATCTTAATTTATTTTTTAAAAAGCCATCTCCTTATCTAAAACATGTATTAAGCAAGAATTTGCAATTTACCTTGGGCTGGTCACATCATGGGTATTATGGAACAATTTCTGTATCTTGTTGCCAGAAATAACTCCCACTTTCACTAGGTATGAATAGGCTTCCACATGAAAAGCCCAGAAGTGCTTCCCTTTGGCAATCCCAGTGTCGCCAATGATGTAATCCAGGGTTGTGTAGCACCCGACCTGCATGCGCTCAGATCCCAGCAGTAGAGGAAATCCAGCCATACTTTCCACAGAGGTTCTTCTTGGGTTCAGCAGGAGATGTTCACTGTTGTACCCACATTTGTCATCAAAAAGAAAACGGAAAACTGAAAAACAATATCCCAACAAATTTCCTCTTAGTTTTTGGCCTTCTGTGCTTACAAACTACATTTCAAGTCACGTTGGCATTAGAATTTCTCACTTTTAAAGAATACCAGGCATGTCATGCAAGCTAAAACAGTCTCAGTATGCTACCCACTTAACCTGCTTGTTAACAGTGCTTCTAAACATTTATGGAACTGGTAACAGTAAAGCCTGGGAGCTACTGGAAACTATCAACAGTTCTTAACACTGACAGCACAGATTCAGCACCTTGTGGACATAAGAAAACCCAATACCTGGAGCTGGAGGTGTACGCAAAACAACTTCTCGGCTCCAAGGGCTACAGATGGATCCTTTATATCCTCGAACTCTAAAGGCATAGCTGCTGTCGTCATCAAGATCAGGTATTACTGTGCTCTTGCTGCAAACTTCGATCTCCTGCCATGTCACACTCTCCTCTTCTCTGTTAAGCTTATGATACTCAAGAACATAGATATCAGCTGAGTCTGTCTTCCCAGGGCATTCCCAGCTGATCAGAGCTTTGTCGTACATTCTGCTCTGCTCTTCATTGATTTCTGGTATTCCTAGACCTGGAATGCCAGAGATTCAGGAGAAAAACACCTCAAATTTAGATACATGTTTTTTTAGAATTAAACATACAAGCCCTTTGTTGAATGGCCATAGTGCTGTGTGCGTGTGTGATATCTGACTCAGTCAGTTAAAGAGTGCACATGAGAATGGTTCTGTCCATGCACTTAAATAAATCCCTTACTTTCTGTTTTCACTTTGAAAGTTCTATTATTTATTTTTGCTGGCAGCTAAAAAAAAGTATAAAACCCTATTATTTTCTGTCATGCAACAAAAAGCTTCTAGAAGACCTAGTATTACTTAACTGTAGTATTTTGGAAGCCAATGTAAACTGGTACTGAATGCAACAGCATCTTAGCTTCTTTATCAAAGTTGAAGCTAGCACTGCTGCCAGGTAATGCCTTGTGGATCATGGAGATGGAAAGCACAATGCGAGTTGCAAGACTGAGTTCTGCAAGTGCAGCCGTGTATAAGTTTTGCCTCTTTACAGAGAAGCCCTTAAAGCTGTAAGGTCTCAAGAAAGACCTGATGGTCTCACAATTTACCATTGGAAAGGAAGGACAAGTCACCAAGGATCTCTTCTTGCTTGGCTATGTCCACCACAAAGTCCTCAAAAGTAGTTTCAGCTGCTGGCCTGAAGCTCTTCAGAGATTCAGTAGCTTTTTGGATTCTGAAAGCATAGATGCAGAGAGATGGCAGAAGAGAGAAAAGAGAATTCGTATGTGTGCATTCCTTAATGTAAAAATGCTAGGTTTTGCTTTAAAAAAAAGTTCTGTTTTCATGTATTTACTGATGTGTCCTAGAATTTTCTGTCTCTCTAGACAGAATTCAAATGCAAAAGTTAAAGGTCCTTTGTACATCAGTGTAAAGAAAAGGAACAGGAGGCAATCATTCAGCTGGCAAAGCATTTTAACAATTTGGGGCACTACGTTCAAAGAAGAAAATAGGCGTGAAGTGCTACTGGAGAACAACTATTAAGATCAAAGAGTTTAAAGCCAGAAGAGACCTGTTAGATTAACTTGCAAATCCAGATACAATCTCCGAGCAAAGGAATGTGCCAGTGAGCTGATACAGGCTACCCTTCCACTGCTGTCCTACTGAACAAGGCTTGGTGTTGTCACAGGACAGAGCCTCTCACTGTAATGTGATAATTTCTACTGAATGGTACCGGGACCATCTCTGAGCCACTGCAACACAAGGTACTGCATTCAGTACTTCGCTGCTAGGTGTCAAAAGAACATGATTGACCAGATATCCTGGAACACTACCTGTACCTCAGACAGAAGATAATTAAGATACCTGACATGAAGTTGTTTTGCTGTTTGAACAAAACAAGATGGATCAGTTTCTTTAAGCACTTCTTGAGCATATCCTACAAGGCCATTATTTTCCAGAAGCCCTTGATATTCTTCGGCTTGCGTTTGGAGTTTTTCCAGCCTTAAATTCTTAGAAGCCTCAATTGCCCTAAGAGCTGCAGACTTCTTCTCTTCCAGGACATGAGATAATTTCTCAAAACTCTGAGATGCTTCTTCTTTAGCTCTTTCACTGTTGCACTAGGAGGGAACAAAGACATTTTAGACAAGACTTCACAGCGCTGTAGCTGTGAACAGAAACATACTTAAGATTGTCCAAGATACCACAACAATCTAGTCATCCATTTGACAGACAAGACTAATGAGCTTTGTTATGCTCTTCAGCATTGAAAATGCCATCAGCACTGCACCCAAGCCAGTAAGCATTTACTATCTTAACACAGAGAATGAAGAGCAGGAAAGTATTGCTCTGATTATGTCCTGAGTTATGCACATTTTTCCAAACAGCTCATGGACAAGCACTGTAAAAGCCGGCCAGTCTCTGAAGTCTTCATGACCATGAGCAAGGTGCTCTGTCACCTTCCCCAATCACCCTGAACTGGGGGTCCAGCCCAGTTTCTCACGTACGCCCTCAGAACTGTAGTGCCACCTCTGACTGGTTCCCTGCATAAGAGGAACCACAAAGCACAGAGACAATCTGTATCAAGATACAGGCAGGGCCAGGAGCTCCTGCAATGCCTGCTATCGCATTTTTCAGCTTGTATGTGAGCTCCCAGCTCTGACTCTTCTGCAGGGAGATTTCACCCTTAATTCTGACTTTTCTGCAACATCCTCAAGGTAAACAGACAGTGTAAATTGTGCAGCATCGTTAATACACAAGAGCTGTAAGTCTAACCCACCTCTCTTTGTTGAAGGTATCAAGTAAGCTTTATTTCAATTAAATTTACCCAGAAGTTAACTTCGATCTGTATGTTGCTCACATTTCCCACACTGTCAGGATTAGGTCTTAGTGCATGTGGTTCAGGACTAGCACAAACTGTTCAGAAAATGTTTTACTGGCTAACTGAAAAAACCCACAGGATTTGAAATACTTCACTGAAAACAGTTTGAGTCCCTGCAAGGGCTATCCCCAGACAACCGGTGAGCCACTCTTACCTCTATTTCTTTCAGCAGCAGATCCAGCTGTGTGATGTGAGCTTTCACCTGGCTGTCCTTACTGATGAGGTACTCGATATCTTTTGAAAGCTTCTCCTGTTAAAATAAAACAGCAAGCTGGCAGAACAAGGGTGTCCCACTCAAACTGACATCCAGCCTAGCGCTCAGTTTATCTAGTTACAAGGACAAGAGCCTGCCACCAGTTATGAGCAGGAACGCCATGGAGAATTGCTCGGTGACGTGCAATGACTGCACAGGAACACCAGGCCACTGCTGTGCACAGGACTGGGGGCACAGCCTCCAAGGACAAGAGGTAACAGCCTCCGATGGCTCATTCCTCCCCAGCCACTGGAGTCACCCTCTGTTAGGCTAGGAACATGAGGCTTCATGATGCTACTAAAACTCACTGAAAAGCCTTGTAAGTTAACTCATTTGTAGTAAGATTTGCTAGAAAAATGAGTGGTTCAGAGCACAAATTTATGAGTGTTTCTGCACTTCCTTAGTTGCAAGAGTTAACAGCTGTACAGGAAAAGCCTTGCAAACAAGCAAGGAGGCCAAAGAGCAGAAGGCAGGCAGGGCTGGTCTCTTCCCCCCCCCCTTTTTTTTTTCTGTGTGAGCAAGAGTGGAAGAAAAGGAAGAAGAGGAGGTAGCAGCATAATAACAAAGTTTGCAAGACTTCCCTGTTGTACTGTGCTTAGGGAATTGACAGCTATGCAACTTCAGAAACATATGAAGTCCCAACAGATACTTCAGATGCAAATTTTTCAAGAGTGCTTCTAAAGTATTGGCTAACCCAAGCCACAGGGACACTTATCTTAAAAAGACTCAACTGTAAAGCATTAACTGCTTAAATCTTCTGCATTAGTCAGTACTGCTGTACAGTTGGCTAAAATAAGGTGAAAGCACTTTTAAAGGGTTATGTTTCAAGCCTCACAGAAAATACAGTTTACTTTCTCAGACATGTGCTACGTCACACTAATATAGCCATTAACAGATGTTGCACAACAGCTTGCCTCATGAGGAGCTCAGTGTCCTCTACACACATCCTGGTTTCCTGCCAGAGGGAGTTGTTTGCCCTTACACCAGAAGCTCAGTACTCTTGCCCTTCCTGAAGGCTAGGTCCAACTGGTTACTGTTACCTTAAGGGTTTTGTAGGCAGTGCTCATGGTTGTTACTCTGTGGTTTGCATGACGTCCACCCAGTTTACAAAGATGACAAACAGGCCTTCTGCAGATTTCACAGTACATGTTTACCCTCTCCATTTCATGTTCTGGACACATCAAAATCTGAAAAAGAGCAAAGACAATGCAAGTACTTCCAAAAGCTGAGGTGCACAACAAACCATCAAAACACACTCATTCCACAGCAGTGTCTGATTTCATCATCGGATTTTGTTGTAATAAGTTTATCTTCCACGTTTTATATTTGTCTCTGCCAGTGAAAGCCAGCAAATGAACACACAATTTCACAAGGTTTACAGTGAGTAAATCTGTAGCTATGTCTGTGTACACGTCACGTAGCCTCCGTACTGCAATGAACTGTCTTCCTAATCCCTGAAGTTGTTTGCATGCCTCAAGGTCCCTACACTCCTGTTCAGGGCTGTAAATGCAACATGTAACACACCCACCCTGTCAAATTTAACCATGTCCATGCCAGCATCTCTAGAAACAGCTGTGAAATGTTTCCTAAAGCAAAGGTTGACATAATACTGTAACGATTTAAGTCAAAGCTAGACTCTGATCAGCCACATAGCCATTGCTCTTGGAGCAACAAACAAAACGCAACCACCACCACCAGTCACAGTCATTGTAAAGACAAAAGGCTCCATTGTTTCAATTTTTCTGTCTGATTCCAGTTACAAGTTGTTCATGCTGAGCACTAAGTCCAGTATCAGCTTAAGCAGCATTGCAAAAAAGCTGGTGTTCACTAAAAATCGTCTTTCAAAAACTGAACATGTTAACTGCTCAAAGAGTAAAATGAAAGTGCTGCTCAACTCCAAGATCAAGCAACAGATAAAACTGTTTTAAAGAGGGAGGAGGTGTTGGTGGTGAGTGTTAAAAAAAAATATGCTTTGCCTCATTTCAGAGCACTGAAAGAAAACCTTTGGGTACTTCATGTTACCAAAGAAGAGCTGTCGAGAAAGCTTTTCAGTTTCATGTGAAGAATAGTAAGACAGCAGTACCAACAGTCAAGCTTTAAAAGTATCATCTTTTAAAACACACACACGAAAAAAAAAGGACAGGAAAGGGCACAAACGTAGGAAATTGAGTAGTATAAATATGGACACACTAACCTAAAATTGCAGACCATCTCCAAAAACAGCTGTCAAACCCCAAATGTTATCTTAGGCTACAGTGAAAAGCCCAAAGACACCAGTCTCAATAGTGCCTTGGTACATAAGACTGTCATTAAGCAGAGTATGTGATAAACTATCCTGTTGTCATTGACTGCTGAATTTAAAAAAAAAAAAAGAAAGGAAACTTTCAGGAAAATCAGCTGTGCAAGAAGACATCTCCCAAAACTGCAGTCTTGCTGTTAGTCTGTGGAAGTAATTTTTCCACAGCAGTGCACAGTCACATCTAACAGAAACAACATATTATTATTCATCTCCTCGTATAAGCAAGAATTACAGCCTGCAAACTAGAGACAGAAGAGGTCAGCAGATTACCTCGTCTGTTTCTCAAAATTCAAGAACAATCAGCCCAGTATGTGTTTCTCCCATCCCCACCACACACGTTACAAAGTGCTCTCCAGTCTGGTTGTAAATTTAAGTGATGACTGGGAACATTGTTTAGGAGACCAGCAAATACACCATGTGTTCAGTTCAGGTCTTAACAAGGCAGTGCAGTGAAAAATGCACTTTTTCTTTCTTTATATTAAACTCAAACAGTCCTCAAAAAAGTCTGTAAGAGCACGGTAAAGATCAGTTTACTGTTGTTAGGAAGTCTTTCTACAAAGTAGATGTATATATAATTGATTTAACTATGCTATGCTTTTTTTTTATTTTTTTAAACAGTACATCTGTCTTCACATGTAATTTGAAAAAGCTAAATCCCACACGTGCACACACGTCATCAAGGTCAGGATGATGTAAACAATTTGTCCCCTTTTTGCTCTGCTTCAACAGAATTCAGCTACTGCCTTTTAAACCCAAATTCAGTCTGCATGTAGTGTAACAGCATATGGTACCTTTAAGAGTACACAAGTAGCAACTTTGCAGCAGCAAAGCAAAGTTTTACCTTAATCATTTTTCCAATTTCACAAAGATAGCTGTGTCCTAGCGCATTTTAAAGCACATCGGGCACATGATTGTTCTTAACCAGAATGAATGTATTAGACTCAAGAAAAACAGCACTAAGTGGACTTCAGGATGTTCACTATCTGCCAGCTCACTAACTTCTGAGGCTCAAATTTTTCCAGCCTCAGAAAGAAGGTATACCACCAGTGAAGAGCTTCTTACGCATTGCACATTAATCAAATCTACTTAATTTAATCAAAATTAATCAGAACTCCTTCAACATCAGCATTTCCACTATCTGTGGGGCCTCCAGTAAGGTCACCAGACACAGGCACGCAGCAAGTGCTGGGACATTAAGACCTATTGTGGTGCCTTGTTAGACAGATGGCAGCTGTGACAATTCCTCCCCTTGTGTAACTTAAATTCAATAAGGCACTGCCATGTTCTGCACCACGCTTAGCAGGAGAAACAAAGGCAACAACACTTTGCAGTCACTCTGTTTTGTTTGAATGAAGCAGCAGCAGTGTGTAAAGTAGAAAACTTGCCATTACATTTTCTCTTCTGCTATAGCTAAAAACTAACAGGTGTAAAACCAATGGAGACCTGAACTCCACCTTTTGCTATTGCTAGGTACAAAGAAGGAAGAGAGAAAGAAGGTGCTTTGTGACAGCTTTGTGATGGATCAAGTTCAGGCACAAAACATCCAAAGGGAACCTGCCTTAAGGGGGCAAGGGGGAGGCCAGTTGTGTTGGACTTTTTAAGTTTACTGCAAACAAGCATCCTCTTTGACCTGACTTGTAGAGAAAAGCACTGCCATTCTAGATGTTCAAAATCATTAAGCCTTCCAAAAAAAGAAAAAAAAAAAAAAAAAAAAAAAAACAAACAACCAAAATCACAAATAACACAATCCATTCCCCAAAGCAAAACATCCTTATTTTTAGGGTTGCCTTCAAATATGTTCTTAATGTCCTCTTCAGTGGTAACCACTTCAGCATCACCAAGAACAAAAGCTTATGGTTCACTCAATAAATAACAGAAATAGTCAGTAATGCAACAATGGTCCTAAAAAGCAACCACCATTGCACAGATATGGCTGAAGCTATATGCAAATGCTGCAACCCAAATTCTGTAAGATAAAGGACACTCACCTTGGGTCTGAAGTTGGTGGTTGGTCCTACATACTCATGCTGGGCTTTCACAGTTCCCCAAGGATGGTGTATTTTGAAACACTCATTGCAATAGCTTGCACTGCAGTCCATGCAGCTCTTCGTGGACTCTTGAGGTGGAGGTTTGCAGAAATCACACATAATAGCAATGGCTGCCCTGGCTGCTTGTCTGTATCTTTCCACAATGGTTTCCAAAGTAAAGTTGCGAAATAAGCCATTGATGCCACGTTCTCCGAGATCAATATCCCGCTGGCAACCCGGACAAGGAAATAGAGTTGATCTAGGAGTCAGTGAATTGTGTCTTCTGCCTGTGTAGACACCAAATCCTGATTTAGGAGGAGCATAAACAGAAGAGGTTTAGATTTTAAAGGGGGAAGCACAGGAACTTATGATCCAATTCCAAACTATTGTAACACACTGTCCAGACCAGTACAATACCAATTCTTACGCAGTCTGCCAAGCCAAAGAGAATACATTTGCCATGACAAGGTAGCGTAATATCTGAGTTCAGGGGACATTAAAAACTACTACTCTAAAACTTAATTACATGTTTAGATGAATTTAGCTGTTCCAATCCTATCTTCTTCATCTAGTTTTGGATGCACTTAAGCTGCAGCCTTTCGAAACACTAAACACAAAACCTTCCTGAAACCAGCTGGTTTTAGGCTCACTGGCTGCCCATATAGAAAGCCATAGCTTTGTAACATATTGAAATATAAGATGCTTATTCCCAGAGTGAGACTAGTTATTCCCTGACAAATATAGCCAACTTCGAGCTCCTTGACATTTGCTTTGACTGAGTCAAACTTATCTGGCTCATCCAAAGAGGCATCATAAAAAAACAAAGAGGAAAACAAGAGAACTAGGTATTACCAGTACGAAATCTCAGCTAAATCATTTAGTCAAAATACGCAGAGGCCCTTGCTGAATGGCCTTGATAAGAGAGAGCTGCTAAGTAAGCCCTGCACTCCAAAGGGGATGCTGAAATGGTTATGTCTGAGAGATTCCTCTACTCTGAACTGTGGAATCAGAGACCTGCACGGTTGCACAGGGTATGTCTTTTCACTTCAAAAGGGGACAGCAGAGAAGCTGCATTCCTACCAAACAGCTATGCAAAAATTTCCCCTCCTCTCCAAAACAGAGTGATCAAAGTCTCAAGTAAAGCCACAATCCTAAGGAGCCTTTGGAGCCTGTTCAAGGGGATGGCTCACAGACCCAAAAGCTATTTAACAGGGTAAAGTTCTTGAGGCTATTAAACAGGGAGTGAATCCCCATGTCTCACTCATGAACCCACAGGGCACAACTCTCAAAAAGAGTCCTTGATGTATTTCTGAAGCAGAAGCTAGTGTTTAGGCTTAACATGTATCCTCTCAGCTTCATCTTAGAAAGAAACAAAAAAGTATCCTCTGTAGCTGGAGCATGGTTTTAAGATCCGTTTGAGAGGACTGCATGTTGGTGTAACTTAATACATTTGTAAATGGCAGTATGACTTAAAGATGAATTCTTAGTGTTGAAATGGGTTCTTCTTCAGAAAGGAAAATTTGTTCTTATCTGTATTTAGTCACTTCCCATCAGAAATGTTGATGCTTCATTTCTTTTTGAAGTGTCCTTTGATACTATGCAAAAGACACTTGCCTTGTGCCACTCTCCTGTGGCTGCTTCACTCAACAATCCAAAATCTCCCTTCCTATCATGCCCTTTCCAGTCTCTTTAAAGAAGACAAACCGGCACTCCCAGAAGGAACTAGTCCCTTTAAAAATCTTTGAAATGTGCCCCATGGTAGTTACACGACTGTCAGCTAAGAAGCCACAACCAGAACATGAGTGCGTACAAAGTGGCAGTCTCAAATTCAGCTGATCTCATGCCTTTCTGTAGGTTCTGAGCAGAACAACTAGACTGGATTTACAGAGCAGTACAGGTGACACAAGCCACCAGAATACAAGTCTCTGGCTAAGGGAAGCAGATTTTTTTTTTCTTATTTAATTTTTTTTTTTTAGTACTTACTTGAAGTGAATTAATTACCCAAACTGCACATCCTGCAGTACCTGTAACTTGGCATACACAGCAACACACACATGCAATGCACAGCAACAGCAGTGAAACGCAAACTGTATTTCCAATGTACGCTCCAAGCTAGCACTGCACACAGGAACATAGATCTTCTACACAGACTTCTATGATCGCCTAAACAAAAAAGATGACTTCACATGCAGTGCCATGCAGTCAACAGCTACAGAAAGGGATGTGGAGTACTTACATTTGCTAAAACTAAGTAAATAATGATACAGTGTCATACATACAGGGACTGCCTACAAGCAGTATGCTACAGCAGAAAGCAAGCAATGACAAAGCAAGATAACAAGAAAAAAAAAAAACATGGTGCAGTGGTCAAGTTTAAAAATACAGTCTGAAATTCGTATCCAGTAGCATGCTTTTGAAGTGTGGCCCAAGCGGGTCACATGTGGAAGGGGTGTTTGTTTAATCTCAAAGGTGAGTTCAGCTGCATCCCCATGGAGGCCTTTCATTCTGCCCGTGGTGGACTGAAACAAGACCGTCATCACGAGCCATGCTCTGCGAAGACTGGTGACACTGCTTACCACTGCTGACGGAAAGCAATCCAGCATCAAGGAAGTCCTGCGCACCTTCAGATGTCTCATCCCTTTTCATTGACAGCACTCTACAAGCCTAGGGTTGGGGTTTTTTGCCCTGTTTTAGACTCTGGACGTTTACTTGCTAAGCTTCTTGGCGTGCTCTGCCACTTCAACACTTAAATTATGGAATCATTCTCTTTTTGCGTAGTGAGTGTTAAAACATTAACATGCAGTCAGAATTAGTCTGCCTTCTGCTTATAGGATTTCTACATTTGTATTTTAAAAAGAAAGCACTGATGAAGTGATTAATTACTTAGAGCATTATCTTTCCTATCTCTTGTGTCTGGTTTGCTAAAGCTGAATTCTGCTTATCTAAAAAAAAAAAAAGCCACAAAAAGCAGCAAAACCCATGGATTTTGCAGTCATATTAGATATGCGGCTCAGAGAAACTGAGGTCCTTCCCATACTCTTTTACACTTTGTCAATCCGGATTACAACAAACAAGTATGTATTTTGTGAAATACTAGGCATCATCACAAGAAATTTTCCACTGTGGTTTGTAAACAGACTGCTCCAATTGCAATGAGTAGCTCAATCACTGACTAAAAAATTAGCACAACAAATACTTATGCTCAGACTCCAGTCTCACAAATATTAGGATACAGATTGCAAAGACTCAAGTCAAAGCGCAATCTTAAGCGTGTCTTTTAAAGACAACGTTTAAATGTCCTCTTCCCAAAGGAGAGGTACCAACACTTAAAATGTCAAAAAGCCCAACCTGCAGTTGATGGTTTGCAAAGGGATAAGACATCTTAAAGATAAAATTGTGTTTTCCAAGTAAACAGCATCACCAGAATTCTATGGTTATGGAAGACATGGAAGTTAAATGTGTAAGAGTTTAGGAAAATAAAGATTTTAAAAGTCAACTGGATTCTCATAAAAGTTGTTGGTTGTTTTTTGTTTGTTTTTTTTTAAATGTACATTTCCACTCCTCCAAACTCACTTAAGTGCTTTCGCTCAGATTTTTAGGAAGAAAGTAAAGAAAAAAAAAAGTGAGATAATTCAGTATCTGTAAAATGCCATTTTTGCATATTTAATCTTCCCCAAATCAAGGGTGCTTTCTGCAAAAAGAGGAGATAAGGACAGCTTTCCAAGAGCTCTGACGGTGTCCTACGGTAGCTTTATGACACTTTCAGTCCTCAACTGAGGCAATTTAAACTTCCTCTTCTGATTAGCTGCTTTGTCCTCCACCAAGTGTGAAATTCAGATTTGTGCTTAGCTTAGTTCATGTCTTTCCTGAAGGAGGCAGTATTTCTATGGATTGCTCATGTGCCTGCCAATATTATCACAACATGGAGCTTTGGGATTTTTTTTCATTTTTGACAGAGATCACATCATGCTCACACTAGCTCAGTTTTGGAAATGAGATATACTTTAAAAAAAAAAAGACACTGGCTACCCTTCAACCTGCCTGTGCCACTATGCAGACCAAGCATTACAAGCGTATCAATTTAAAATATTTAGTTTTTCTCATATATTCATGAGCCCTGCTAAATTGCCTGATCCAGAACTACTTACTAAGATTAACATGGTGTAAGTGTCAGTCTGCTTCTTTATCAAATTAAGCGGGCTCAGATACAATGAAGAACTGGCATTACTTTCCATTTAAGGGCAATGGCCAACCATGACCTCTCAATGTTACGAAGATCAATCTAATAATTACATTTCACTACGAGTAAGACAGCAGTTTTACTGAAACTTGATCATGTAAACTCTTGAAAATTAAAAACTGTAGAGCAGGGGGGTGACTGTTGGGTTTTCGTTTTAAAGGGAGAGAATGTGCGGTTTTGCACCCATCATTGTATGTTCAGTCATGCATACACACAAGGGAAAAAAAAAATATAATCCAATCCTTAACTGAATTCCAGTCCAGTTGACCTTTAAGTCAGTGTTAAACAGAATGAAAAGCTTTCCTTATAGAAGTCCTTTGCGGTACCTTTGCTCACTGCAAAAGCCATTTTGTGGACTTGACCACTGACAAAAAGCTAAATGCTAACCAACAATATTTAACTTGAGATCTAAATGCTAGACTATCTCTAGCAAATACAAGAAGTGAAGTATTTCTACCTCTCCACCCAAAAGACCTCCTCTGTGAGGCTGCGAACAATGAACAGAAAGCTGTTTAGAAATCAAAAAATGAGATACACCATTGGTTTACAATGGTTCAAATGAAAAGCATCAACTGTTTTCTCTCTTGTGGCTGTTAAACTACTCAGGGCTGAAAGGCAAGAATGTTTAATTTCCTAGCACACAAAACAACTGCAGTATTTAAGCAGAACTGAAAAAGGGAAAAAGAGGAAATTGGGGTTGGGGGGGAGGACACAGGGAAATACACTTCAAACATTCAATTCTGCATCATCTGTCAGTGCTGCACAAGTGTCAACATAACCACATTACATGCTTTACTCTAATTACACCAACTTTGTAATTACACTACAGAAAATGGATTAGCAATAAGAAATATCCATTACTTTCATTTTATATGCAAAATAGTTTTTAATCAAAAATTATTTTACATACAACATAAACAGTGGTGGTTTTTTAGACCAACACATTAGATTTTAAGAAGCACCCGCCCTCCATTTCAACTGAAAAATAGAGAGTTCCAGCCTTTTTACATTAAGATAAACTGTATTTGTAAGTGCGAGTTCTGTGTGCAGAACAAATAAAGAACATGGACCAGTTCCTTCTGGCATCTCAAGAATTTAAATGCCAAAATCATTTTAAATAGATGATACTCCTCATGGAGATCGCAGGGATTCCTTAAGTGAAAAAAAGAAAAGAAAAAATCCACAGTGGGAGGAAGGTGCCATACGTATTTTCAAATATAACAATCATGTTTTGACAGCGACATGTCCTGCACAAGGCTACCAGAAATTCTACTGGTTGTTGTTATATGTCTGAGGCCCCACTTTGGATGTTTTCTTGTATGGTTTTCTCTCTTACGGAGCTGTTTTATTACAAATTCCCCTAAGGATCACAAAACGAATTAGGCAAGGCAGTGCAGAGCATGGGGTATTTCAGATGCAAGACGAGAATCATACAAATTGCAATCTGGTTGAACTTCACTGGTATCAAACATCTGAGAGCAAATCTCACACCCCACATAGCAATGGAGTGGTAATGCCTGTAACATTAGAAGCAAAGACAGTATAACCTGAATGTCCAAATGTATTATTTAAAGCTCCCATTTCCATATGCTTTTCATTTTGCAAATTTGAACTGTCTGAGATGGTAATTTTCCTGTGATGTGCATCTGCCCGATGTTCTTTGGGGGGAAGCCCATTATTTCCAAGTCTCAATACTATCTTGGTACTCATCAAACAGGTATGAAGTCTTTAGGAAAAGCATTCATCTCCCTCTGCTAGCACGTCAGATGAGATAACACACATAACTTCCCATCAGTTTGCTGGGATGGTGGCAGACTACTATGGATTTAAAGATTAAAACCCCCACAACAACTTGCATGCATGTATGTCGGGGGACACAAGTGCCAAGAACGGGTCTTTCTTGCCCTGTTCTGAAGGGCATAAGGAAGCAGTAACACTAAACCTTGCGAGAAGGGCAGCCAACAACTATGGCAGCACTGCCAACTGAACTTTGCAAATCTATTAGTAATTAAACGTCAGGTTCCCAAGGGAGCTCTGTCTCCTTCATGCACAAGGGTGGACTGTGGCATGGCACGGCATGCAGGCCGTGTCATGCTAGATCACTATTTACTGCCCAACAGAGAGCAAGCTAGAGGGCAGCTTTTGCGGGGAGATAAAGGATTACCTCCTGGTTTACGCTGCTGAAGGCAGCGGGGGGGAGCTGCTCCCCAGGCACAGCCTGTCCGATATTCCCACACTCGGCAAGCCACAGGTTTCGCTGTGAGGGAAGGTTGCCCACAGTGCATCCACCGCCACCCAAGCACCCAGCCTGGCACTCTGACGTCCAACTTGTAAAAAAATAAAGTGGATAGTTGCAGCGGAAACCGGTGACTGCTTCAGTCCATGTGTACAATGCCACGCCAGAACATTATGCTTACTGAGGAAAAAACGGAATAGACTTGGATTTGGAAGAGGGCAGTCACCGGTGGGCTCTCCTGGCAGTCACTGGTGGGCTCTCTTCATTCAAACTTCACGTAATATTGCACAGAGGGCTGAGATGTGTGTATATAGAGCTAAACAGTGACTATGCGGCTGTGCACCCCATATCCAGAAAATAGGACTGTAATGAAGGTAACTAGCCATTTGGTTTGGGAATTCCCAATCATGTAACCCTCAACCAGCAAAGCTACAGCAAACACAGCATTTGCTCATCAAGCTGATTTGAAAGAGTACCAGTACTAACAAGTCAGGGTTTCTTTAAAAGAAGCAGGTGAAATAAAACATTTGAATTTTGACAACTGGGAAGGAAGGAAGGAATGCATTTTGGGTTGCATGACAAGGTTTTCATAATGGGGGGCTACAGGGGTGGCTGCTGCAAGAAGCTGCTAGAAGCTTCCCCCATGTACGATAGAGTCAATGCCAGCTGGCTCCAAGACAGACCTGCCGCTGGCCAAGGCCGAGCCCATCAGCAACAGTGGTAGTGCCTCTGGGATAACACAATTAAGAAGCAGGGTAAAAAAAAGGAGCAGTAGCTTTTGCAGCCAGAGCAANAGCAGAAACACCATGTGATGAACTGACTGTAACCCCCATTCCCCGTCCCCCTGTACTGCTTGGGGGAGTGTGTGTGTGGAGGGAGAGAAATGGGGAGTGAAGTTGGGCCTGGGAAGGAGGGAGGGGTGGGGGAAGGGGTTTTAACATTTGGTTTTATTTCTCATTGCTCTACTCTGTTTTCTTGGTAATAAATTGGATTAATTTTTTCTAAGTCAAGCCTGTTTTGCCCATGACAGTAACTGGTGAGTGATCTCTCTCTGTCCTTATCTTGCCCCAGGAGCCTTTCGTTACATTTTCTCTCTCTTGTCCAGCTGAGGAGGGCAGTGATAGAGCGGCTTTGGGGGGCACCTGGCCTCCAGCCAGGGTCACCCCAACACAGAATGTTAGTAACATGTGAAATGCAAGATACAGCTTTAGGGTTTGTCTTGTGGGTGGCTCTTCCCAGAGCATTGTGGACTGTGGTTTCTAAGTGGGTAATTATGTCAGAAAGAAGGCTAAAAGCCAAGATGAGGTTTCTTTCACAAAGTGTAACATGCACAGAGTACTTTTGAGTAAAGGCAGATCAGCTCATCCATGGATTACACGGATGGCTGTGAGAATCCTTCTGGTGTGATATCACAAAGAGCATGAGGAGTCCTACAGCTAAGTGGTCCTTAAAGCTTTGAGCAGACCACACTGAAGGAGACTGTTAGAGAAGTCTTCTTACAGTCATCTGTCCTCCCATTCTGCCACCATGCAGTGATCATCATCTATGGAAAATGATTTATTGTAAGCATAATAAAGTGAGCAGGACAAAACTATCATTTGCAAGGTCTGCAGAGGCTCAGAAGGAAGTTGGAACTAATTAATTTAGGCTGGCCGAAACCTGAGAGAACCACCTTGACGATACTACTGACAGGCAATAAATTTGCTGAAATCTACATCTCAACACTACTGAACATGATGCTATTGCATCTTGATGTAACTGAAATACAGGAATAAACAAACAAAATTGTTACAAAAATGTACAGGATGCCACAAAGACAAGTCTATTATATATGAAATAAAGTGCATTGTCCTTAAAAATATTCCCATTGTTCCTGCCACAGAATGAACAAGACTTGCACTATCCCTAAGTCATCTCTTTAACTGCGTCAGGAGTACCAGGAAGACATTTTACCAATGCAGATACCATTCAGCTCAAGTCTAATACATAAGATTAGGAAAACGTGCAAAAAATCTGATACGTACCTGATCTACTAATCCTGTCAATTCTGTCCATGCTAGAAGAAGATACTTTAATTCGCGGGCTACTCTGATTAGAGGATTCAGAGCCTCCATCAGCTAAAGAGTCTTCAAATGCGAAGAGTATTTCTTTCACACATTTGTGACAGACATTGTGCTGGCAAGGAAGGATCAGTGGATGGGTAAATAATTCCTTGCATGCTGGGCAGATTAGTTCTCTTTCTATACCCTTAATGGTAACCTTTGTGACAGAAAGAGGGAAAAACAAGTGTAAGTGCAGAAAAAATGAGCCAGCAAGACTAACTGCACAGCTGTGTGTCTGTCGCCAAAAATCGATGCACACAGTTTTAGCTGGTTTCAGGCACTCCTTTGGTTAGCACTGCAAACAAATCTCAATTAACATTTATGAAAGCACTGACAACATCAATTTCAACTGAAATGAACACCGCCACTAGGCAAACTCAGTTCATCTTTAGGTCATGTCTGCATTGCAGGGGAGGAAAGGAGAGGAGGGGAGTAGTCTTAATTTCAGTCAAGGACCTAGTGAAACGAAAGCAACCATACTTCTTAACAATAGGAATCCATACGTTCAACTCAGCGTGCTCGCTTGCTTTTCGAGGGGGTGTGGGAGTAAAAAAGAAATTGTCAGTCTGGTTAAACAACAGTCTTTCCTGCCGTGCAATTCACACCGAAGGACTGAAACTGCCTTGGCTTCATTAGGCTAACAGTTCGAGTCAGGAGCATTGCTTATTTATTTCCTGCACAAAGAGCAGCCCGTGGATCTGTGCAGCTCTTCAGCAATTTAATGACCCCACCGCCATCTGGCACGGCGCTCCGAGCCCGGAGTATCTGCCGGGAAAGCCAAGGCAAGCGAAACCCCAGCGAAGCATCAAGTGGCGAGCGCAGACACCGGCTGCCCAGCGCCCGCTCGTCTCCTCTGGGGTTTCCACCGATCAGCCCGCCGCCACATCAGACCGATTTCATTTATGTGCCTCCGGCAGCGTTTCCCCAGCGCGCACCGAGCCCCGTCTGAAGATCTCCCTCCGTGCGAGCCCTGCCCGCCGCCCCACCACCGCACGGCTGTGCT